>JAGFMF010011768.1:1597965-1636339 GCA_019455555.1 Galemys pyrenaicus
GGGAGGGAGAAAGGAAAAGTAGACCTTACAAACATACATGCAAACAGGCATATATTTCTTCATCCAAGGAAATGAGTAAAATAAAGGCAGATGAGAGAAATGTGACTTCTAGGCAGTGTTGTACACCTCTGAGAAATCCTTTCTATGAAAAAATGAAAGTTTGTTGTCAGACCTTTCAAACTTTGAGAGTCACATCAAAATGAAACCACATTCAGTGGTTCCAGGCATATAATCAAAAATAAGCATTTAAGGGAGGTAAGATGTACACAAGAAATCAAATCTTAGTTTAGTTAACAAGTGCCAAAAAGATCCCTCCTCCACTACTAATATAATGTAGGAATATAAGCAGGTGTAAGATGAAGAACGGAGGGAAGAACCAGAGGAGCACTGAATTAATGACTTACTCATTTAACAGAATTCCTTACAGATTTCTTTTTCCAACTCTGGATGTCTGTGAGGACTAGAAAGAAAACATTAAGTTCAGATAACCCTAAAGATTTGTTTTCTACTAGCTTGGGCTGTTTTCTCTTAGACTTGAAATGTGAACATTAGTTCCCAGTTCCTGAGGAACTGGATGTTTTCTTTTTGGGGAATCTGTGAAAGAGCAGTTGGTCAAATTTAAGGCATTTTCCACATTCAGAAAACACTCAAAATGGCCAGGCTAATTTTCATTTTTATATTGCTAGACAAATTCCCATACTGCGAGATGTGGTAAATAATAAAAGGGATGGACTCAGTATGGGATTCCAGACTTTCTGAGACCGTGGGTCTCAGATTTCACATCTCTTTTTAGAGCTCTAGAATGGGCTCAGAATTGCCCGCTAATAAACTGTCCAAGCAATCCAGGAACAAGTCTCTGAAAAACCCATCCAGAGATCAGCCCGGGCTACACCAGCTGGTTTATTCAAGTTGGAACTGAACGTTCTTAGACAGAAAGCATCCTTAGACAGTTCTTAGGCCCACTCAGGAGCCTGCTTATGAAATATTGAGACTTTGTCCTCCTTACTGGATCAGGGCACGGTGGTCACCTCTCAGGCCAGATTCATGGGTCTCACCTATTTCCCTTCTGGGTAGGGCTCAGAATACCTTCCCTCGCCCCCCAAATTTCACCATTGTCTTTTTCCAGAAGTGTTTATTAAAGGACATCTGGCATTTAAAGCTGACAAGTTTTTCCACAAAAGACAGAAGACCTGTCCTCTGTCTTTAGGGAATTCTACACTGAATGTTTTTTACAGAGACCAGTAGAAGCAGGAAGTGGGCACCCCAAGCCTAAAATGTGATTATTCTCGGGAGGCTGCTCCCTAAATAATCCAAACCAACGGGTGTGCATTGTGGGCTGTGCTCAGTCAGCAAATACCCTAGGCGTTCTTCACATGAGTGAGAGTCGCTAAAGGGAGGGAGAAGGATCCAGAAAATTCTCCATCCAGAACATGTGGGAAATTACAGGGTCTCCTTAATCTCATGTGCAGATTATTTGAAAGTTATCTTAGATATCATGCATTGATTAAGGATAATCATGGTCTCTGAATGCACTGAAATGGATTCCACATTTAATCGCTAGTGGATAAATGTCCTTTTCTTTGGGACTTAAAAAGCACTTTGGAATCCTGTAGTCTCTGGGTCATAGTTAGGAGGGACATTATTGAGACTATGTTGCTATAAAATATTTATGTGAATTTTCAGATCCTGGTAAATTTAATGCGAAGGGACATGTGATGTATTTTCCTAGTGTTGATACCTGAAAGAGAAAAACAAACATTGAATATTATAGTGGCTCTGGAAATGTGGATATAGGAGAAAATTAATTATGATGTCATTTTCAAAGGTTCCCCAGTAGCTGGTCAGTGCCTTCCATACTACTGGTATTGGCAGAAAGTAAAAGATAAATAAATAAAATGACCAGAGAGCTGTTTTTCTCTGTTTAATTTTCAGATAATTTTTTAACACTTGCCCAAACTATGTATCCTCTAAATTTAAGAGGGGGGGGGAGACAAGAAACAATATATCCATCCATTTAGTTGCAGTTAATTTGCAATGATGTAAGTTGTTGAATCACATGTGATAATGAAGTTTTTGTATATTTGTTTTAAGGCTGGAAATTGAATCCAGTTGTGGGTGCGGTCTACAGTCCCGAATTCTATGCAGGTAAAGAGTTTCTCTTTGCATGATGTCTCCTTGGTCTTTCTAAATGTGCTTTGCCTGCCAATGAAACGGGTTTCATCAAATAATCTGAACCAAGTAAATCCCTGTCCTAACAATTTCTGAATGATTTTTTTTTGGCAAAACCAAAAGTGTTTAAAACCCTTTAAAATATAACCCGGGGAGTCGTGTGATTTACCTATGGATGAAGAATGGACCACGGCTTTGATGACAATCAAGTTGATTTTGCCTTAAAAAAAGCATTAAGACTTTGTTCAAGAGCATATTGAGCGAACAACGAGCCGTTCACGCCCATTTTATTTCAATATGCCTGAATGTTTCTTTTAGCCGTACATTTCCATTTGGGGTTGCATTTATTTTCCTGGCAAAGCAGAGAGTTGACTTACTTATTCCAGTAATGTGGATGTGAGTTGGAATTGCCAAGAGAAGAACTATTGAGAAAACCAAGAATGAAAGCGAAGTTGTCTTTCTTTCTCTGTAGGTAGATTAATCTCCCTTAGCAATTCCCTTTCTCTCTGCTTTGCCTTCAAGGATGTGTCCCCTCCTCAGCCCTTCCCTGCCTAGCCACCAACTACCACTTAGTTGGGAAATCTGCTCTATAGCAAACTTGGCCTTCAAGCTTGGGGAGAACAACACAGAAGCACCAGTGGCTATGTCTCCTTCTGACTTGCTGGTCTTGGCTGGTCACTGAGCTTGTCTCCCTGCCCATTAACAAGGCTGCACTTAACACCTTAGCCCCCTGGTCGATCTGCCTCATGGACTTTGAAGTGCTTCTCTGATGTGGCCCTTGGTTGTTAATAAGGACAAATAAATGGCCAGTGGTCTAGACCCATTCACTTAGTGATCTCTTGACGGTAAGTCCTACTCTTTGCTTTGTTGCTGCTGGGATGCCTTAGTTCTGTCATTTTCCTGGTACTAAGCATCAACACTAGTGGATGACAAAGGAACATAGGAAACTAAGCTGTTTGAGCACAGTCCCAATCTGATTTAAAAAAAAAAAATCAATAAATCTGGGAACGGTCCAAGGTGATAGCTGAGGTCTGGGTTGTAGGTAGGCATTATTGCACTTGCCCTTGATGTGTGAATTTTACCACCAGCTTGGTGAATTACAGGAATCCATGACTGTGAAATGGTTGTGTTGATTCTTAAAAGGGAGGAAAGACTTAGCTATAAAGCCTTCCATAGTTCTGTGGTGGACCCACCTCCCGAGGGGACACACAGTAGACAGAGGAACATGGACACTGCACTCAGCCCAGGTTCCAGACCTGGCTTCTCTGCTTGCCAGATGTGTGACTCTAAGCCAGTTACTTAATCTCTCTGTGCCTCAGTTGTCTTCATCCGTCAAATGGGAGGTAACAGGAACAAACTTGCAGGTTTGAAAAGAATTAAGTAGATGAGTATGTGAAGATTGGTGTATATGCAGCCCCTATAAATGTTGGGTGAGATAATAAATAAATAGGTCATTGTTCCACCTCTCTGTGATGAAGACAAAGTTAACCACGAACTGATTTCAGCTGAATTCTGAGCTGCCACTAAACTTATAAGACTCTTTACCTAGTTCGTGAGAAAATGTGTCCTTCAACCTCAGCATGTCACAGTTTCTGGGATGGGGGCAGTGCAGACTGTTGACGGGCATGAGAATTGTGAGGCTCTTCTTTGCACAAAGTTGCAAAAGAATGAAATTCCACAATGGAGCAAGTCAGACAGTTTCTGTGTATGCAGGTAGCTTCCAGTGACATGGAGAGGCCACAGCAGAGAGAAGGCAGGGCATCGGCACGTCTGTGGGTGCATGTTCTCCCCCAAAGCATGGATCAGGAACGAGAACCAGAGGTCACTGATGAGGAGGGTGGGCGGAGATGTGAGCTGTGATGGAGAGGAAAGGGCATCTCTCTGAAGCTGCACCGTGTAGTTGCTGCCACCTTGGTTCAAACAACCAGGGAAGCACCAAGTAACTCCTGGACTTGCGGTTTCAAACCAGTGTGGATACCCATGGGGTTTTAAGAGAACATTTGGACAGAAGGGACAATTCAGACTAACTTGCATGTAAAGAATAAATTTATGAGCTCTGCCTCAGCCACCAAAGTTAGATCACTGGATTGTAGGGAAAGAATAAGTCGCACTAAGGGTTAGTATTCACCGATTGCTTTCTATGGTCAGGCACTGTTCTAAGTATTTTACTTAGGTTAATGTATTTCACTGTTCAAGGCAATTTTCCAAATAAGGAAACTGCCAGGACAAAGTGGTTGCATCTTTTGTTAAGATTTCACAGCTGGGAAGAAGTGGCTAGAATTTGGAATCAAGAGCTTGTGTTCTACAACCAGGTTACACTGTTCTTTGTTGCTTGTAAAAAGTTAAAGTCATAATTCTTATTAACCGTGTGCCCTGTGTGCCCTGGGGTAGTAGATCATGCTATAGTTCCATGTTCAAATCAGTCAAAGAATAAAAGTAAACTACTCAATCTGGACTATTCAGCTACCAATATAATCATCATCTCCACCACCACCTTCATCACCACCACGATCATCATCACTACCATACCTCCACCTCTACCTCTACCACCACCATCACCACCACCACCATCACCATCACCACCCCCATCATCACCACCACCACTACCACCACCATCACCATCATCATCACCACCATCCTCACACAACCATCTTCTCTGTTAACTGGTTGTGTCAGTGGAAGTTTGAGGGAATCTGGGAAACTATGTAATCATTTCTCTGACCTGCTTCAAGAAACATTTAAAAACATGGCATAGGGGAACAAGTCTCACTTGAGAAATCTGAATGTTCGTGTTTGATGTTGCCAATAACTGAGTTGTACTGAATGATCAGATACTTTCTGGGTTTTGCCCATTTGTCTGTACATGTGGGTAGATGCAGTTCATGATGTTCAGAAATGAGGGAGAATGTTGCTACAAATTCAGAATTCCAGAACGATTCCTTGGCAATCCCTGAAGACACACACACACTGAGAACCCAGCTAGCTGCAATCTAAAGTTCCATACACTTGTATCTGTGAAATGGGTATACACAAAGATATGGGTACAGGCTGTCCTTATTTCCATTTCCACTTAAGTACTCATGATCAAGATTTTAGGGGACATTTTAAATGTCCCCAACTACAAAAATAGTCTGGATTTTTCTTGCAATTCTGAACATGCCTCATAACCGAGATGAAGACCTTGTCATCGATTCCCTTCGGGTAGTTAGGAGGTCAGCCTGCACCTGCCTGAGACAGCCAGAACTACCAGTCACCTTTCCCTATAAAATTGTGGGTTAATGACAAATATCATAATATTCTTATGGAATAATTATTGATTTTCCTGAAGCTTATGCAGAGTTAATAACCCAGCCTCCAATTGTCTCTCAGAATGGGGCATGAAAAGTCCACATATTTTGTAAATTAAAATCAATATTTCCAATCTCTCCTAAAGGTAATTTTCCTAATTTAGTGGACTTTTCCCTAACATTTATTTTCTCTTTTAATTATAAAATGGCAGGTTATTGATTTTCGTATATAACCTCCTGACGCCCTGAGTGCATTTATATTGCTAACGCAGATGGGGGTAGGGAGAGCAGTGGCCCCTTTTAATAAGGATCTTTAATTACTAGCTGAACAGTATTAATTTGCTTGGATAAATTATGACATGCACCCTCCCTCGCACACAACCCAGGGGAAGCCTGTAGAAGCCGGGGGAAGGCTTCGTGTCGTTCGGGTCCTGCACGCCCCTCCAGCCGTCCTGCAGGCACCGGGGGCAGGCTGCTCCACACTGGCCCCCAGAGGCTCCCAGACACCGGCCTCTCCCGTGAACGTACACACGCGTCTTCTCCAAAGACACAACCAGAGCGCAACAGCCTGGGGTGTGTTTCCTAAGTCTGATCATCCCTACGCTCCGGGAGGCTGATTCTCAAGAAAAATGATCATAAGTCAATGTAAAAAAATAGTGCCGGTGGATCGTAAGGCTTTTAGCCATGTCTGTGCCCCATTTTAGAGTGTAAATAAAGGCACTAAATGGAATTTCTATCTCTGTTCACAGCCACACACCTCAGGTTATTTAGCGCTTCTGGGCACAGCGCCACTATGAACCCTGACGAAGGGACATGAAGTGGCATCTTAGTTCCCCATCCTGTCCCCTTCACCTCCTAAAAAAATATTACAAAGTGATGTCTTTTAGAGATAATATCAGATCCAACTAATGAAAGCATTGATTGAGAGTACCTTTAATTTTCATAAATAAGGACAACAGAGTAGAAATAAATAACAGAAGGTTATACAAAGTTGTCGAAAGGCTATTGACATATGGCAAATGCATCTGTTTTGCAATTGCCAGGAACACGGCCGCAGCCCTCTCCCATGCTGTAGATCATATCTGCCAGCTCATTTCTGTGATTAAATATTCCATCAGTGAGGCTGTAAGGTGGCAGGGCTTAACAAGATTCATAAGACGCACCACTTGAACACACATAACTCACTTCCATGGATGGAGAACACCCCGCCTGCAAAAGAAAATTGGAATTGAGTTAAATTACTCCATAGGTCTCGATCGATAGGGAAAGAAAGGCTCTCCCAGGGCAATGCAAATCTAAGCTATAGTTGGGTCCTGATGACAAGAAACACAATTAAAGTCAGAAGTAGAGAGATGCAGAGTGAATCAACTTGCAAACCTTGATGGGACAGCGGATGGTGGTCTTGGGGACACTATTATTATTAGCGGTTTTTGGATCCCGCATGGATATTCTTCCAGAAAATAAAGGTTTCTGATTTGGAGAGGAGGAGGGGAAATGACAGGTACTAAAAGGAGGGCATTTACCCTGATGCAGAGAGACATTGGGAAGGTAGTCAGGTCTTGAAACTAGATTACCCTGGGGTCCTGGGGAGACTCAGATAGTGAATGTAAAAGAATTTTGTAGACCGTAGAGTGAACTCAAAATATGAGAGATAAGTGTGACCTCTAAAATCACCTCAGCTGAGCATGTCCACGTCGGTCAGCTCCGACCACCTGACTTAGGAACAGGCTGGGTGATGGGGAAGTGTGTTGGGATTTCAATAGAAAATTCAAAATGGTTGCAGCACTTTGTGATAGCTTTTTTTGAAAGGGCAACTGTACTTGACCTTGGATTACCCATACCAACATGTTGATTTTCTGTGGACTTTGGGCCACTGTGAGCCATGGTTCATCTCAGAATTGGGCAGATAGAAGGTAGATGGAGGTCTCCCTCCCGGCTGCTCCACCCATATCCACTGCATGGAGTCCATTATGGTCAGGAGATGACCTTTAGCCACGCGCTGAATGGACTTCTTTCCAACCCCCGTCCTGCAGTTTGGGTACTAGAGCGTCTGAGAAATAAGATCAAAGTGGTACAGGAGCTCCTTGGACAACTTGATCATTGGCCTACGCAGTGCATTGGGTGACTCGTCTAGATTACGGGCCCCAAAGCATTCCGTGTTTGCGGTGACTGCCTTAGCATCTGGAAGAGTGGGCTTGAATGGTCCCTGCTACCACCCACACCCCGCACAGCAGCAGCTCTCCTCGCCCCTCGGGGCTCCGAATGTCCCTCCTGCACCTGGAGAGCCTCCTGCACCTGCTCTGGCTTCCACGCGGGGCAAATGAGCCCTTCTTAAGAAGGCTGCCCTTGGCCCCCGCGCCTTCTGGGATGCGCACACCTCCCCCCACCCCAGGTGCACCGCAGTGAGCGGGAACACAGAGCGCGAGGGCAGTGCCGGAGCACAGGATTTCAGCCTGGAGATGTTCCACTTCGGAGAGTTTATCTCGTAGATCTGTTTACCTTTGCCTCCCCTCTTGGTGGCGGCTCACTTTGCTTCTCTCCTCTCCTCCCCCCATCTGTCTTAGCAGATTTTATTCCATGGCTGCCCACATTTGGCCTTGATTTTCATCTGTGTCCTTCCTCATCCCATGGAGGGGACACAGCTTGCAGCTGGGCTTTGATGGGGCCTGTGGGGGGGGGGGGTTTGATCTTTAAATGGGGTCAGAGCTCACTTATATACCGAAAACTGCATTTCTTAATTAGTTTTCATCCTACTGCATGGAAAGTCTCTCAAGGTGAGTCTTCTCCCCCCTGCCCCCCAATAAAGAAAAGCAGAGAGTAGTAGGAGGATAGTTCTCATTCCTGAAACCCCACCTCCAGGCAATGGGAGGAAGATGAGGTTTGAATATCTGATTCTGGACACATTTCACAGAGAAAGCTCTAGGCTTCCACCATCAACATGCAGCTCTGCGACAGTACACCAGCTCTGGGCACTCACTCTGTGCCAGGCACCGTGGGAAACACTTGGCATCTCCGCATAGCCTCATAAAAATGTTATGGCATCATCCTCATTACAGAAATTATGGACCCAAGGCTTCATGGAGAATCTATCTCATTCCCTAACTCACAGAGCTAGTATGTGTGTGTTAAAAGTCTGCTTATCATGCGAAGTTCCCTAGCGTGCCTCGGAGTCCCTGTTTTCCATCACTCACTTCCTCCGTGGCACCAGCCACAGCCATGCCCTCTGTCCTTTGCCATCAGGCTAGAGAATGTCATTATCAAATCGTGCTTGCATTTAACTACCAGCTGCCTGCCTAGTTCTGTGTTGAGATCTCCACAGAGGTTTACAGAGATTGCAGCATTGCACGAAAAGTGTGGTTATCTTCATTTTGCAGTAGGTTCGAAATACACTGACTGGGGTTGCTGACTTCAGCTGGCCTAGGATACAGAGAAGTAGACTCAGTATAAAAGGAAGGATGATGCCTATCAGGGGACTGAAGAGTTCTAACCCTCTCGCCTTAGCGGTAGCTTCCACCATCAGTATACCATCAATGGGGTCTTGAAGGATGAGTAAGAGTTTGCCTTGTAAGAAAATAGATTAGTCAATGAATAAGGAGGAGCTTGGTAGAGTGAGGGGTGATAAGGAAGAGTTTGGTGGAGTCCAAAGGAGTTCTTCAGCCTTTCTTTTGAGAATCCATTGAGAAATATTTTTAAAAGCAAACAAATAGATGAAAATAAATGCAGGGGCTGGATCTTTCTTCATCTCTGGAGGCAAAATCAGTCTGAGCAGTCTTGACCTGATAAGACCAGAGGGTACCAGTTAGATATAAATTGCAAAAGACCCACTAACACCACAACAAGGAATTTGGGTTCCAGAAAAGGAAACCCTTGAGTGGAAATCAGCCATCAGGAGCTATAACAAAAGTAAACAAAATCAGTCAAACAATTAAAAACATTGGGTGATGTGTTAAAATCCACAGCTATACTTGAAACAGGATAAGAGTCCTGCATCTTGAGGTCTACCACTGTGTTGTGGGTCAGACCCCAGAGACCTACAGAGGCCCGACTCAGGGTCACTCAGCTACCAAGACTGTCACAAAACTTGTTTTTCCTGATCTTGTCCAAATATTTTCCTAGGAAAGCAAATTACCAGAGATTTCAAAAATGAGGGAATTTCTTTTTTTTTTTTTTAAATATTTCCACTTGCCTTGCATTCTATTATAAACCACTTAGTTTTGAAGATGTTTTGCTTTCTACTTTCGGCGTTCTTTTCAAAATTTATAGTTCACTGTTATTAGTTCAACCAATTAAGTGGTTACGCAAATAGAGACAAATTGGCCAAATAATGTTTAATACCCTTTATGTTAATTATACCCAGATACTCATTCTCCATGTGTAAAGCAATGCTGTCCTGTTGTCTTTTAAAAATGTCATGTTGAAGAACCAACACACAAATGGCAAAATCCTGTTTCGATTAACTACATTGATGGCAGTTAATGCATTTCTAGAACTTCCGTGGAACTGTTACAACCCATTACAGTCGAAATAATGGTTTATGAAAAATTAATAAAGCCAGTGGAAAACAGAATTCAGCATCTGCATTAGCTACTTACACCAAAAGAATCAGCCAGAATTAATTATGCTGCGTGCCACATTCTAATGAGTTTTTCATTAAACTGTATACCATTATGGAAACTAAACAAGGATTATTCAAAGAATAATGCCAATGGCTGTTATTTTTTGGAGAGATTAAATTAGTTAATGGGTTATACATTTAAATCTGATACAAAGGTTAATCGATAGACTCTTATCTTTGTACTAAATCCAGTATCATTTCAAAAACATGAACACCCCCAAATCACTGATATTTCCTTTGGGGGAAACTTGTACATTTCTGGGGTTTGTTAGATTATAAAAATTGAAACCCTCTATATTTGCTCTCTGTAGATTTTGAAAATAATTTTTACCAGGTGAAATATTCTTTGCTTTCAGTCCATAGGGTGTATACGGTGGAAGCAGGAGCATATTTATAGATACCTGATTATCTGATTACTCTTTGAGACACTCAGAGTCGAAGATTATTTTCTACTCTCACCAAAATAATGGGGTCAGGATTTAAACCTAATCTGGCATTGGATCAAAACGCAAGATGAACCTCTACCCTCACTCCATAAATATTCCCAGCGCCTCCTAAAATACAGCTCTCACTTAGAGGGGGCTGCGAGACAGGAGCTGGGGAATAGCAGAAACTCTAGACTCGTGTAGCATGTTTGAGATTTTTGTTCCTAAAAAGATGAGAGACAATGAGGGAAAACTGGGTTCTTTGCAGAGATTTGTGAATTCCACTGACCAGTTCAAATGCAATTTCCAATTATTTTTTTCTTCTGAACAGAGCCTGCAAACTCAAATCTCTCATGGAGCAGGCTGTGAGATAAATCAGTGAAATGTGTGAATTGGGGGGCACACCTCTCTACAGAAAGAGTGGCCCTCCCCACCTTGAGTTGCCTTGCCAGATGGGAGCCTGACCCAGACCTGTGGGGCTGCAACATGAGAAGCCAGACACTAGACCTCCCAATGTAAATGTCAGCTGTTAGTCCTCAATCTTAAATGACGCCCATCAATTCTGTTACCTTAGCATTGCATCAGCAGCAAACAAAGCAATTTAGTTGCTACCAAGTTGCTTCTTCATAGGATGGTGGACTAAATGTGATCCCTCCCCTTGAGACTCCTACTAGTGGGGATGGATAGTACTGAGATGACTAACTGACGGTCATTACTGCTATTGACATCACCTGTTGGTCACCTACTTGCAAATATTTGCTGTCAGTAATGGTTCTAACCCTTCAAACATTCTTTGAGAAACTAGAGCTTTTGCTCCGATTTTATACCTGTGAAAATTGAGATCTGGGGGTGGGGGGGGGCATGTCAAAGGACCTGCCCAAATATGAAGAAACGGAGATGCCAGAAAACAAAACTAGGTTTTTTGTTTTTTTTTAAGATTTATTTATTTATGCATACAAGCACTGGGGTATAGGCCAGAGGTGTGGGGGGCAGAACAGGCAGATCAACAGAAGTACACTGCTGAGGGGAGCACCAGGCACAGCAGGAGAGGTCTGCTGAGCCATGTGGGTCTCCTCCCTGGCCGGCAGCAGGGATCGAACTCGTGCTGCAGTGGCTGAGGTTTGCTTCACAGTGCGTTGCTTAACCCACTGCGCCACCAGGGAGGCCCCAACAACAAAACTAGGTTTAAAGGATTCTGAGACCCTACGAGCTCAGGATTCTCTGTCTCCTTCCTTCACATCTTCCTCCATCTTGGTGATGGGGTTTTCTTATCTGCAGAAGATTCTCTCTGCCCAGAGGCATCTTTAGATGGATTTGCAGCCCTTTCACAGGTTCTTAAACCCACCAGGAGCTGCCAGCCCACATCTTTGCCCTGGGAGATTCCGGGGCTGCTGCCAGAGGCAACCACAGAATCCTCAGACATGGCTTAGAGGAAACGGGTATTTAGCATTCCAAGCACCAGAATCAGCCCTCAACCAGACTATGTTTCAGCTGTTTCTAAGGCTGGAGGGCGGAGCAGAGCGGGTAGGGGCTGCGGGATCTCAGTGGTTGTGAAGTCCCCAGTATTTACCTTGGTTTGCAGCAAGGGCGGCTCTTGGAGTTTATCATGAATGTAGGCTCAGGCCTGCCCCAGGCCCACCAGATAAGAATCTGCATTTTAAAGGGTCCCCAGATTCAGTGGCCTTGGAATTTGGCTGCCTCTGACCCGAACACACTGACACTCCATCTTCTCTTGTGTCTGAACTGTTGACCTTCCACCAGTACCCTCTGGGTCATGTTTCCTGTTTCATTGACATGAACAGCAGTGGCTGAAAGAGAGTGTTGACCGCTATGGAAAAGGCCTCTCTTTATGATATTCTGGTGGTTGGTTCTGAGCAAAATGAAATAAAGCTTTGACCCATAAAACGATACCCCCGTGGTATCTGCCGGCAGCTTCTTGAGGATGGGCTAGCGCCGAGACAGTGCCTGTCAGTAGTTACTAAGGGTCCCTGTACCCACTTCCAAGTGTGTGGGGGCGGCTCCCACACCACCAAGAGATTCCAGGACCAGAGAGTGGCCAACAGGTCCACTCAGTTCTGATTCTACCCACCCAGAGACATCATAGACCCCAAGGTTAGGGGTTCGGCTCTTCAAGAGCCTCTACCCCATCCTCACCCACCCCAGACACCGTCTCAGGCCTGGTTGCTCCTTGTGCTCTGCAGGCTGTCAGTCACGGGTTGCCAGGACACCTCCCCTGGCTTTGGTTCCCTTGTCGGACATCTCAGAACCCGGAGGACCGCGTCACCAACCAGAGCGCTGGTTTGTTAGACAAGGATGTAACTCAGGAATAGCCAGATGGAGACACCCAGGACAGGTGTGTGGGATGAGGCAGGAGCTCCCACGCCCTCTCCAGGTGCAAATCTTCCTGCACCTGAGGGGTCTGCCCACCCCCAGGGCAAGGTCTCCTCAGGCTGGTGGAAGCTTCCCTAGTCCCAGGTGGTGAGTGAGTCAACCGCTCACTCCCCTCCCCTCCCAGGTAGCCTGAGGGGGGACTGGAAGTTCCAACCCTGTTATCCCAAGGTTGGTTCTCCTGGCAGCCAGTCCCCATCCCTGTGGGGCCCAGAAGTCACGTCATTTACATAACAGAAGACACCTTCCTGGGGCTAAGGCTCAGGAAGTCCCAGAGGCCTCAGGAGCTCTGGGTGGAGGCTGAATACACTCTGCTTGTTGTAAATCACAACATGCCAGTGTTGCTGCGAACAAACACAAAGGGAGCGTCCGAACAGGGTCCGGGAAGCGTCTTCTGCGCAGGTCCGCCGGGTGGAGACGTTAGGATCTTCAGGCCAGAACCACTCAGCTCCCTTGCACCAGCGCTGAAGCAGCTGTGAGGACTGGCCCTGGGTGTGTGGCCTTCTTCCAGTTCAGCTTTACTTATCCCGAGTTATGATTATAACAACAGCTGAATCTTAGCAATTTTCACTTGCCACCCAACCTTCTTTGATTGATTTTCTCCACCAAGCAAAAATGTTAAAACCCTGCTTAGCTCACAGATGATAGAAAGAAAAGATGGTGGACTGCGTTTAGCCAAAAGCTTGTCGCTGGCCTGCACCTGACTCAGTTTCCTTAAAACCATGGGTCCAAGAGTCTTGTAGGTTTGATTTGTGGCCAGCCCCACGAGATTTCTGTCAGTGTGACGCTGGACAAGATCCTGAGATGCTCTGGGTCTCGGCCACCATCTTCTGCATCAGTGTGAACAGCCTGTCTTCCGAGGCCCTTGGCGTTAAGGAGGGTCGCATTAAATGCAGGGCACACTCGCTGGCGCCCGGCGGGTTTTCAGCAAGCAGTTCTGTGATTGTGGCTGTTGACATGGTTATTAGTATATTGAGTCCCGTGGATGTCTTCTGTAAAAGTCACCAGTGGCCTACATTTTGGAGGCAGGAAAGGAAGAGAAGAATTCAAATGAATCATTCATTATTTTCAACCACAAATATTCAAGGGGAAAAAGCCATCCAGTCTTTGTAGCGTTCTCCCAACTTTTTCATACGATCTGAAATGATGCTGAAAGAAAAGGAAAAAGAAAAAAAAAAAAAAAGCAAGAAATGATGTATTTCTTTTAAAATAGTATGGAAATCAAAACTTGCAAAATAAATTGGAGTGAAGGATTATTTACACTCTGGACAGATTCACTTCAGGGCTCCTTTAAATATGGAAATCCCCTGGTACAATTAAAACAGGATTTGATTTATGAGAATTAAATATACATACAACATTTCCCTGCAACATCTGTGCCTACATGGAAATACTTCTATACTTAAACTCTACCATAACCCTTCGGAGAAGCTCGCCCTTCGGGCATGTATACAAGCGTTAGGTATTAGCTGTGAAAATATCTCTACGTGGATTAGCCAGCCTCTGTTCAAAACGGTGTAGCTGCAAAAATGTCCACTGCCTGTCAGGGTCTGCGTGGATGTGTCTATTGGAAGCAGGAAGCTCTACTGGCCTGGACCACGGCAACCCCAGCCTGTGCAGCCACCAGAGTCTGATGCTTGTGCTGTAAAATAGGGGACCTCAGGTATAGAGTCTCACTAGCCACAGTGCAGGTGCCTTCCGAGGTAGGGAGGTAGAAAAGTTTGCGAGGGCTGCCTTAGCAAAGCTGCACAGACTGGCAACTTCACCCACAGGGACTTATTGTCTCACAGTTGGGGCTGCTGGAAGTCTGAGATTAAGGTGCATCAGCTGCTTTCTGCTGAGGGCTCTGTCCTTGAGTGCCGGATGGCCGCCTTCTCCTTCGTCCACACAGAGCCTTCTCTCTTCGTCTGTGTGCTTCCCCATCTTTTCCTGACATGACATCGGTCTCATAGCATTAAGACCCACCCCGGTGGCCTCATTTGGACTCTGCGACCTTTTTAAAAGTCCTGTTTCCAGCTAGTCGCATTCAATCCGCGACTTTTTTAAAAGTCCTGTTTCCAGCTAGTCGCATTCCAGGGTGCTTAGGGCTTCGGTGTGTCTGAATTTGGAGAGGCGCAATTAGTCTGAACTGTAGGGCAGTCGCGGTGGCTGGGAAACCCAGAGTGACCCCCCAGAGTGACTCACACAGCTGGTGACCTGGAGCACCTCCCCCATCAGCCTACCTCCGGGAGTTGGACAGAACAGCTAGGACTCCAGAGGAGTCATTCTTCTGCTTGGAAAAACTACTCAGCAAAGGCAAAACTTGTCAGTGTACAAAATGGTAGGGTTATACAAAAGGTAGTAAGTACCTTCTACTTCTTTGACCACAGACATCCTCCGATCAGACAGACTGAGCCAGTTCTGCTCTTCTGCTAAGTATGTTGTTCTTGGGCTGCACTGCTCAGGCACATCCTGGGGGGCACTGACTCAGTCTTCTGGGGCGCTGGCCAGAAGTGCAGATTTCGGGCCTGCACCGTGCAGGGACGGGGCATGGGAAGAAGCCCCACTGAACGTTCTTGGCCGAAGACTCGGTCCCAGGTGGCTGGGAAACCTTCAGTTGAGTGTAAGGAAGAGCCCAAGGCGCTGAGACTGGAGAACTGGCTCTTCTCCGGTGTGGTCTCCTGCGAATAGGAAGGCATGGCAAAGACGCAGGGAGAGGGCCCCCCACATCCGTGTCCATCGAGTCCTCTGGGTGATGCTGGTGGTGAGGCCCTGGGCATCGCCACCCGCTTCTGGGGCTTTCGATTCAGTGACGTGCCCCTTCCTCACCCGCTCAGTGTGTTCTTGTCATTGTAGCCAACATTCAAGAAAAATCTTTGTAAAAGCTTTGAGAAAAGATCACACTGCAACTGTAGAAGCAGGAATGTCATTGAGAAGTGAGTGAGGGTTTGTTTTTTTTTTGTTTTTTATTAACTTTTTTTAATTTATATACAGTTGACATCAATTGTCATCCCCATGGATTCCCCATCCCCATATCACCAGTGCACCATCACCTCCGTCCCCCGTGCTCCCGTCTGCCCTCAGCCCTCCTCCTCTTCCCTCCCCACCAAGCGTCTCCAATTTGGTGAGTGAGGAGTTGGATCCAGGTAACTGGATTTAGCCTCTGGACTTAGCCTCTGATGGACAGTAAGATTTTGCATAAATATGTGGCTGTTCTGTGCCTCTTTTTTTTTAATATATGGTAAAGGACAAATACTATCTGACTGGCCTTCTTGGGGAGGACCAGAAGCAACATAAGCATCCTTTGCTTCCTTTGTTAAATATTGCAAGATGTTTCCTTTTTATTTTTTTTTTAATAAAATCAAAGCATCATTTCCAGTACCGGCCACTCACTCTCACTCTCACCACTGTGCTCTGTAGCCTGTAGCCGACACACGGAATGAACATTGTGCCAAAGCCATAACATGTGTACTGGCCGAGAGCCGCTCCCAAATTACTCTTCAATTGTATTGGTCTCCACCAGCCAAGTAACTAGCCGTGGGGGCTGGGGCTTGGGGAGCCTCTCCGGAATCCTTCCTTCGTTCCTTGGCTTTGTGAGCCCCCGTGCTGAGTGAGCGTCCTGAAGTCACAGCCAGTGACAGGCGAGGCTGGACAGGTGTACCCAGCCCCCACGCTGCTCCTGGCACGTGGGAGACACCAGTGAGCGCCCGCTGGGTGGTAACAGGGCAGCCCCTGCCCTCCAGCTGCAGGGAGGGCGCCCGCTGGAGGCTAGCCGGCTCCCCTTTGCCCGCTCTGCCTGCTTCTGGCTCTGGACGTGTGACAGCAGGACAGTAGAGCACAGGGCCCTGTTTTCAAGGGGCACGGGGCCCACGCACAGTTCTGTGGGGGCACAGACAGCACTGGACTCACACAGTAGGTGCTTCTGAGCCCCACCGACTGACATACTCAGAGGTCTCCCAGAGGTCTCCCTGTAGTTATCCTTTGTGAGTTTCTGTCTTTACGTTCCCACAGTCAGGAGCGCGCTTCAAATTCCTTGGCGAGTCTTAATTTTGGAGCTCAGGAGGTGAATCCTGGAGTCGGATGTCTCTTTGACATGCGTATTTTTAGTGATAAAGTTGTTTCATGACAGCCTCGTCACTGCCCCCGACCGGCTAGAGCCGCACCTGTCTGCTCTCGCCTGGGAAGGGACATGGTGGCACGGCCTGGCTCTTCTCCTGCCCTGCCCTGCTGAGTTCCTTTCTGGAATGTGGGAGGCGGCTGCTCATCAGAGAGCCTCTGACCGTCTCCAGCTGCCTCGTGCCTCTCAGCCCCGTCTCTGGCCCCGCGCAGGGAGGTGAGACCTGACTGCTGACGGCTGCAGGCGGCAGCCTTGGGGGAGGCACGCCCGCAGCCGGTCTGGACAGGCAGAGGCCTCCGAAGCTGGCTGGGGGCAGGAGAGCAAACGGACCCTCTCTAGGAGGGAAGTCAGAGCCCGGTCCAGAACCACCTCAGGGCGGGAGGCGCAGCCTCAGAGAAGAGACACCTGTGCGTGGCTGGGAGGAGCAGAACTGCGAACACGCCCCTGCTGGTCTGGTTGAGTCCAGTTTCCTCACTGCGGGTTGACCACAGACTGAGGTTGAATGCTTTCTCCTTCCTGTCTAGGGTAGGAATACCCCCTTCTGGGCACCTGCTAGGGTCCCCTCTAGGGACCAGGAATGAGCCCCCAGGCTGTGGGGGGTCTCCAGGGGAGCAGAAAGGGCTGGGGGCCTGGCCCGTGACCCTGGCCCTGCCTTGCCCTCTCCCTGCTGGTGTACCCCAGGTCTTGCTGGAGACTGGCCATGTGGACATCTCGCCAGCCTTGTGGAAACAGCTTTGGGGGGAACGCCCCGCGTGAGGGAGCCCAACAGGCTGGTGATCCTGACTTGTGGTCTGTCCCAGAGTCCAGGCCCGGCCAGCGCCAATCACCATCCGGCCCCAGGAAATGGCCGACCGCGCTGGCCGGACGTCCTGTTAAATAAACCGCGGGGTCCGTCTTAAACGAATCAGAAAAGACCAGGACATAGATGAATCACAGAACTCTTGCTGTAGCTAGATGTGAACTTTTGGCATGGAATTCCAGCTATAAGCCAGGGACAGAGGTAGCACCTTCAAGAAAGGTTGGCTGGATGCAACCTTTTTAGCAAAGAAAATAGAAGTGGAGAGGCCTCTGAAAGATGTCATGATTCAGCCTATGCCTTCATCCCTTGATGGCCTGGTGCTTCGCTAGGGGGCTGGAATAAAAAGATGAGTGCTATTTGACTCTGACCCAGTGGGATTCTCTGTAGCCATAAGACTGATATGTAAATAAAAACTGTAATGCAGCAGGACAAAAGATCAGCTAGGGAGATTTTTTTCAAGGGTGATAGGAGCATAGAAGAGGAAGTAATTGACCCCTGGGGGCTCGAGAAGAGGAGGTGACTTGCAGATGACACAGAAGGGGGGCATTTCACAAGTCACCCGCGGGAACTACCATCCTCTAGTCTGACGCAACGGGTCCATTTCACATGGTCTAGCCTAATGGAAAGGGCAGCGTGGCAGAGTCTCTCCTGACCTCCACCTCTGCCCCGACTCTGTTGAGAATGACTCTGAGGACTGCAGGCCGACAGGAGAGGAGAATATTGAAATCGATTAGTGATGTGTGCTGGCAGAGGAACGGGGTGGCGGGTCAGCCGGACGCAGTTGGCATCCTGGAGTCCTCAGGAGCTGAGTGCAGGGAAGCCACTGGGTGGTGGGCAGGTGATGGGCAGGTAGAAGTGCAGGCAGGGCTCATCCAGAAGCAAGGCGAGCACCTCCCTGCACAGTGCCTTTGACGACCCAGTCTGCCCAATGTGCTGCTTTAAATCATCACCATGCTCGCTCCATCCAAAAAGGGTGTGCAGGCTGCGTGTTCTCCTCTGCCACTTGTTTCATGCAAAGCCTCCCTGGGAGAGAGGCCAGACAGTGCTGAGAGAACATCCGCTAAGTACTTTGCCCATGAAGTCGGAGGGTGTTTTAAGGGAAAATAAAACCGAGTCCTGTGCTGGTGGATTGCTTTTTATGAAGGACAGTACGATTCCAGAAAGAATTTTGGTTTTGTTTTTGCTACCAAGAGGGCATTCAAAGAAGTGAGTTCAGCCTCGTTTCTCCGAATCCGCAGTCTGAGAACATGAGGAGAGCTTTGTTGTACCCTGCCAGGCCGTAGCTTTCTAAGGGGAATCTGTTCTGTGGCTCAGAGAATTCTGCAAATTGCACGGAGGCTGTTGAAAATTAGCCAGAAGGTTCTAGCTGCACAAAACCGAAATGTCCTTTTGGACATGCTTTTGCAACAATCACTCTGCCTGCTGAAGCCCGGACACCCTGAGCGGCTTCAGGCCTCACTTCAAGTGTGCTGTCTAGCTAGCAGGGTGGTCTCACCATTCATATGCCTGAGCCCTACCCTGGAGCGCTCTGGCTCCGTCGCTCTGCAGCCTCCTGTAGAAGCACTAGTTTCTCGCTAAGACTTCCAGCCATGAGCAAAAGCAGATGGGTGGCCCGGCAAGTCCAAATAGGTTCTGCTGACAAAGCCGGGCAGGGGCATCCAGCCTGAGGGTGATGTGAGACGCCACCCCGTGATCTGGGCTGGCTTCGTTTGCTCTTCATCCCCATATGGTGCCTGTTATCTGCAGAAGTAGAAATATCTCCTGAGACCCTTGAAGTCTCATATGTTGTGAGAAGTAATTTTTAAGCCAGGTAGAAAGAAGGAACAGCTTGGCAAAGGCTGGTTGTGGTTCAGCTCTGCTCACACTCAACATTCTCATGTCCAAGGGCAGCGCAGTTAACTGTGCCCCCTGTCCTGACGTCCATGAGAGGAGGTGGGGGAGGGGTTCTCCTCTGGGATAAGTGTGGGCCACACGGTCACTGTGACAAGGACGGGAGATGGGGACATCCCTCCAGGCCGTGCTTCCGGCACAGCCAGAGGCTGGTGGAGCAGGGCCACCGGGTGACAGGGAGTCTGGGCTGGTTTAGGAGTCATCAGGGAATCTTTTCTTTCTTTTTTTAAAGATTTCTTTTTCACTGATGTATACAAAAACTGGGGTGCAGGCCAAAGGTGTGGGGGTTGGAGGATTTACCAGAGACAGAGCAGGGAGCAGAACAAGCAGATGGACTGAAACACACTGCTGAGGGTGCAGCGGGAGGCAGGAGAGGTCTGCTGCGCCCTGGGGGTCCCTCCCTGGCTGGGATCGCACTTGGGCCACAGCAGCTGCGGGTAGCTTCACGGTGCTAAGACTTTAACCCCTGCCCCACAGGGAGGCCCGGGTTCCTTGTTTTTTCTGAACATCACGTAGAGTAGAATTTGCCCATGTGCTGTGAGCCACCTATCTAGACTTGTCCCATGAAGGCTGGTGGAGAGGAGGTGACACAGACGGGTGGGACCTTGCCTGGTTTTCTAGCTGAGGAGACACGATCATCACTTAAGGACATTATGTGCTGGTCACTCCATTGGCCAGCCCCCTGCTCCCCCTGGGGACTCCGAGTGCACCTGAGCTGGTCCTGGAGAGAAAGGAAGGGGCAGGGGGAGGCTGAGAGCCTCTGCCTGGGCGGGTCTCAGGAATGAGGGGAGGGCGCTGGGCTCTGGGCACTAACCAGTAGGGAGTGAGCCCCAATTCAGGACCCCTTTCTATCCTCAGGCAGGGGCTTAAGCCTCCTCAGGAGTCTTTGCAGGTCTTGGCTTGCAGCTTTGCAGCTGAGGAGAGCAGAGCGGAAGCCTGAAGTTCGGCCTGACGTGGTAGCCCTGGAGCAGGCGTGTTGGTGGCCTGGCCCCTCAGGACCCCACCCTGCCCCCCCGTGAAGCTCCACTTTGCAGGGATGAGTGCGTTTTGCTCTAGTGCGTGGGCTGTGGCCCCTGCAGGGCAGCAGCGCAGCCTCCCCAGCTGAGAGCACAGCGTCTGGGGAGGAGGGCGGAGCGGCACAAAGAACCACAGAAGTCACAGGCCCTTCTGAGTCCAGCTGGTCCAGGCTAGGCCCCGCAGCAAAGGCTGCATTTTCTTCTTCCCTGCCTTCCTTCTGTTCTTCCTCTCAACTGACTCAGAAAGACTCAGTTGGGCGGATGGACGGGCTTGCTGCACACGCCGGCGCGCCTGCTCACCAGGTATGGAGTGCAGCCTGGGCAGACCCGGCCCACGCGCGCCCAGCCCTGCGCAGGTAGGTATGGCAGCCCGCCTTCCCAGACAGGTCAGTGGCGCAGGAGGTCACTCAGCCGGCAGTGCGAGGGAGCCGCGTCCAGGCTCCCGGAGTGTGCTTCCCGCGGTTCTCAGGGCCCTGGCAGCCAGACCCGGGAGCCTGGAGGAGCCCTGAGCGGGCTGGGGCCACGGGCGCAGCCGCGGCAGGGCGCACGGGTCGCGGCACGGCTGTGGGGTGTGGCTGCGTTTCTTTGCTCTCGCTGGTGGCCGTTCGGACCAGACACCCTCTGTCTCTCTCTCTTTCGTAGGCACGGTGCTGTTATGTCAGGCAAACCAGGAGGGATCCTCCGTGTACACTGCCCCCAGTTCTCTTGTGTATACTTCCGCAAGTAAGCCCGCTGCCGTGGCGCGCTTTTTGTTTTGTGACATAATCTGAGTCCCATCACCCTCCCTGCCATGTGAGTCCTCCCGCCCCTCGTGGCTCTGCCGTGACGTCGGCCCCGCGTGCATGTCTCTGTGCCCCTCCCCGCTGCCTTAGCCCCACCCTCGCTCATCACGTGCGAATGCTCCCCGGGTGTCCCCGCATCGTTTGTCCTGTGTCAGGACGGGTGGGCGCGGGGCCTGGCGGGTGGGTGGGAGCGGGTGGGAGCGGGGACATGGGCTCGCGGCCTGCCTCCGCCCAGCCCAGCGCGGGCCACGATGGATCCTCGGGGTGAGAGCGCCGCGTCCACCAAGGCCCCTGCGCACTCTCCTCGCTGCTCCAGAGTGGCCCGCCCGGTGGGTGACGCATCCGCCAGGCCATGCTGCTCTCCTCCCTAGGAGAGTGGGGCCGCGCGGTTGCCCTGGGCGCCGGGCAGCCCGGCAGGGGCGCTCCAGCAGATGTGGCGAGGGCCGGCTAACGCCGGGCCCAGATCTGCTGGGGGCAGAGCACGGAGCTGCGGTGGATGGGCCGGGGGACCCGCCCGGGATGGGCTGGGAGTGGAGGAATGGGGTGGACAGCCCAGTACTGGCCGCCTCGCGCCCCGCCCCCCCCCCCAGCCTCTGTCCCAGGCTAGGACTGTCCACCCGGTGACCCCTCTGTGGCTCCACTTGGGTCCCCATTCGGGTCAGAGTACAAAGCGAGTTGGCCGTGGGGGCAAGGGGGCAGCTTCTGGACTGTGTGGAGGAGGGGCTGGAGCCAGGGGCCGGCCCCTGGGGCCTGGCGGGGTGAGAAGCAGAGCGGGTCCTCCCCGAGTGCAAAGCAAGCTTCTGCGCCCCCAGAGTCCCGGCTGGAAGAGCCTCGTCCTCGATCCGCGTTCAGGG
The DNA here is from genome assembly GCA_019455555.1 of Galemys pyrenaicus. Lineage (NCBI taxonomy): Eukaryota > Metazoa > Chordata > Mammalia > Eulipotyphla > Talpidae > Galemys > Galemys pyrenaicus. Next base: position 1,620,287 of record JAGFMF010011768.1, read on the forward strand.
GCAGCAGCAGTCCTGGGGCCAGAGCCCCGGATGAGGCGATGAGGCGGGTCTGCATGGTCCCGCGGCCGCTGTGGTGGGGCAGCCCCGTGGCTTCCCGAGAGTGTCTGCTCAGCCGCAGCTCGGGCACTGGCGGGTGCAGGTCGCTCCCCTGTGACCCCGAGAAGCCACCCTGTCCGCGCGGCAAGCCGCGGCGCTTTCTAGAGTCCTGTAAACCGTGCCCTTGAGTCGCGCTCCGGCCCTTCCACTAGGATTCCATTGCCAAGGTCACGCGCTTGGCCCTGCGCAGGCTCCGGCATCCCGCTCCAGGTAGGTACGATGCTGTTTGCTTTTCAGCGAGAAGTGGGGCGGGGGCTGCTGGGGGCCATCCTCCAGGACACGCCGCCATCTTTGCTGGGCGCCCTCTGGACCCGGGGGCTCCCCTGCCTGCCCACGACTCCGCGGGCCTGCAAACCCCATCCTCCTTCCGTTGTGCCCGCCCCCGCGTCTCCTCCTTGAGTACTGCGTCGGGGAGTGGATATACTTACGCCCCCACCGGGTGGTTCCAGAGGATCATTTCGCTGTTTTCTCTAACCGGCCCCCTAGGGACCGAACTGGATGAAATGTCTCGTGTCCGCGCTACCCAGCACATGTCCTCCCAAGACCGAGACACCATGTCTATAAATATATTTTTTTAATTTTTTATTTATGCTCACAGAGCTGGGGTGCAGGCCAGAGGCGCGGGAGGTGAGAGGACTCACCAGAGACAGAGCGGGGAGCAGAACAGGCAGATGGACTGAAGCACGCTGCTGAGGGGAGCAGCGGGCGAGGCAGGAGAGGTCTGCTGCGCCACGTGGGTCCCCTCTCTGGCCGGGAATCGAACTCCCGCTGCTGTGCGGCTGATGTTTCACAGTGCGGCACTCAACCTGCTGCGCCACCAGGGAGGCCCTTTAAAGATTTTAATTTTAGTGATTCGTTGCTGCGATCGGACCCTGGGGCTAGTGGCTACCTTCTTGGGCTGCGAGGTTTCTGCCATCGGTTCTTTGCGCTCCACTTCAGGTTTCATTACAGAAGGGAACCAAGCGAACTAAGTCCAGAAAAAGAGCCAGCTTGGGTGTGGTTCTTGTCACGCCAGCAGGGCAGCCGGGGCACCGCGCAGGACTGGGAGTGGCCGCCACCCGCCTCCTCCTTAGAGTCCTGGGCACACGGACTCTAAGGAGTGGCCAGCGGGCAGCAGCCTGATTTTTAAGACTCGTGAGTTCACAATGGGTCTGAGATTTTCACGAGTGTAAAAACAAAACAAAGCTGCTAAGTGGTAAGAACCTAGGTGGCTTGCGAAGCCTGAAATATTGATGATCTGGTTGGTACAGAAAGAAGCATGCTGGCCTCTCATCTAAAGTCTCCATCTTATTATTGAAAATACAAAACACAACTATCACTTCACTGTTGTTAACACTGTACGTTTTTTTCTGTTTAAGGGTAAAAATTTATAATAATTACAGTAACTGCATAACGTGTATCTAACACCTTTCATTTTTAAATTGCATCATCAGTCATATTACCTACACATTTGTCATTCTATTATTTTCACTTACGCTCATGTCATGTGTGCCTTATAAAAATATGTTAATGGACTCATAATAGTCTGTTGTTTAACAATGTTGCATTTTGCTCTCTCCCCCCATTGTGGGGCACTTAAGTTGATAGCAATTTTTCAGAGCGAGTTAAAGGTAAATAAATGTCCTTGTATAAAGTAGTTTTCCACAAGACCATTAATTGCTAATCCTACTACCCCATAAAAAAAGCTAGTTTCTCAACAATTAGCATCTTAACAATAAGCATCTTCCCAGACAACCCCTTTCAGCAAGGGTACCAGACAGGCACGAGCCATCTGCTTTTGTAACGACCTCCCCTCCACTTGGGTGGCCCAAGGACCTTAACTGTGTTCACCTTGGGACTGTCAGGGCGCTGAGGGGAAGGGTCGCCCGTTGCCTTCTGACACGCATGGCTGAGATTTCCTTTCTCCTGTCGTTCCCGAAGTCAGCAGTGCCTTCTGGACCAGGCTGTCCCCAGCCAGCTGGCTTCTCCGGCACATTCTCTTCAGTTTTCTCTTCCCAGTGAAGGTGTCTGTTGCAGTAAAAGTCACAGTTCATTTTGGAGGAACAATATGACCAGCACATAGAGGGTCATTTTGGCACATGCATGTGCGCACACACACAACCACACGGATGCACGCTTAAACATATGGTGTGCATGTGTGCACATTCTCACGTGTGTATGGGGGTCTGCCTCCATGCCTGCAAACACACGTATGTGTGTAGCCCTGAACAGATGTGCCTATGTGTGTACGTGCATGATCATGCACACACAACCATGCACACAACTGTGTGCACACACACATACACACACTAGCAGCATATGAGCAGTGACCTAAGTTCTTTTTGTCTCACCAGGTCTGACATGTGAGGCCGAGAGCCACGTGTCTTGTCCTGAGGTCAATGGTATAGCTGCTTTCTTCTAAGAATCCAGCTTTCCACCTAAAAGCTGAGGCTCCTGGCTTCTCAGCAAGCCTTCAGGACACATCTGCTTACTTAACTCGAAAATGCATGCATTTGTCATTTTTATCTAGCAGTTATGCTCCTGAAGAAAGGTGTGTAAAAACTGCACTTTTGGAAATCAGAGCCTGTGTGTTTAGTGAATTCAATAATTATTCTTGAGCTTTTTTTTTTTTTCTTTTTTCCATGGATCTTTAACTGGCCTTGGATGTTTGAGACTTAAATTGCCCCTCCGCCTAGCCAAATAGCTAATCATCTGTAAATAACACCCTTAAATGCAGTAGAGGAGATGGTTTTGAAAGGAACCCTGCTGAATTAGTCTGTAATGAAAATAATTCCTACTGAAGTTATCTGTTTTTTAAGATGCATTTTTGCATAATGGGCTTCTTCCTGCCCATCAGGGGCACCACCCTAATAATGTGACCAAGAGGCGAAAGGCTGCAGAAAAGGGATTTCCCCAACGCCTCGCCTCACAGCCCGAACCCCTAGACTCCCTCTGACCCCCACTGTTGTCCTTCCTCCTCCTCACTCCTAACTGTATCCTGGTGTGAAGCCCTCAGTCATGTTGGAAGTTGGTACCTCATCAAACCTCTTGGTGTCCGTCTCAACCACTCTCACGTAGACGGCACAGCTTTCCACCGACGTAAACGACATCACGACAGAACCCCAGAGATTTAGATAAGATGCTCTCGTACCAGATGCAAAGCATTTAACATTAATATTTTTGTCTTAAAATGTTAATTTTTAATCAACTAAATTAGGACAAATCCAATGATCCTATTTGTTAAAAAATAATTTTAACTGATTAGTTAACATTGTGTTTGAGTAAGTGAGAGGTTTGGTGGAAGCGGCAGGCCTGAGGCTATGCTCTCTGCCCTCCAGGCCGGAGGGTGTCCTCGCTGCCCTCCCCCTCAGCCAAGTCTGCAGGTTCCTCCGTCAGGGGAGAGGCACCAGCTGTATTATTGTCGGCACTGTTTGCATACAGCAAATGTTCAATATCCAAACAGCTCCAGGCAGAAATAGGAATATAAAGAACATATCACTTCTCTTCCAAATTAAAACATGACTTCCATTTTTATTAGTTCAAATATCAAGAGGTAAACATCGGTTCCATGTTTGGGCTTAGATTAACCAAAGTAACTATCACTGATCCTTCCTTCCATATGGACTCGATGTTTCCAGAAGCAGGTAAATGTTGCCAGCTTTATTTCACTTTCTTTAAAATTTTATGACTAGATTTTAAATTTACCAGAGTAACATGTGCTCACTATAAGCAAGGAAGCTTCAAATACACACACACATACAACACACACACACACAATAATGTGGTAACAATATCCCAGCTTTATCCCCAAACTCAGACCCTTAATCTCTAATGACACCAGGTGTGTGTCCACCTTTCTCCCATAATAATGTCGTCAGTAGCCTGATGCCATACACAGGAAGCACACGGGTGTACCCTGTGTTACATGTGCTACACACATGAATCCTACTTTGCTTCACTTAATCCCACATTTTGACTCCCGCCCATTAGACCTTGTGGATCCTTTCACCCACGCCCTGCGCCAGCATGCCCCTGCTTCATGCCCCAGGCCCCCCGACATGGGTTGGTGTTTGCATTCCCTGCATTCTTGCCAGCACCTGCGTGTTTTGCTCTTTTTAATTTTGCAAATCGGACGAATGAAAGCATCCCTGCTGGCTGCAGTTTTCCTTCTCCTTCCTCCAGGGGAGCCACCACCTTTCACATGGGTATTGTAATTGTCCTGCAGAGGTTGCCTCTGGTGAATTTCTGGTGCACATGTACCCATTTCTCGTCTGCATCTTTCTCATTTTATCTTTAATTCACATTGAAAGAACACCACTCATTAGGAAGAATAACCTGTGGAACCCATTGATGTTGCAAACATGTTCCCTGTCTTGGTCATTCGGCTCTGCTTACATTCCACGCCAAGTTTTTTGTTTGTTTATTTGTTTGGGGTTTTTTGTTGTTTTTTAAAGATTTATTTATTTCTGCATACAAGCACTGGGGTACAGGCCAGAGGTGTGGGGTGTGTGAAAGGATTCACCAGAGACAGAGTAGGGAACAGAACAGGCAGGTCAACAGAAATACACTGCTGAAGGCAGCAGCGAGCAAGGCAGGAGAGGTCTGCTGTGCCCTGCGTGTCCCCTCCCCGGCCGGCGGCAGGTTTCAACCTTTGTGCTGCAGTGGCTGCGGTTTGCTTCATAGTGCGTTGCTTAACCCGTTGCGCCACCAGGGAGGCCCCCACACCAAGTTTTTAATGATAGACGCAAACCTCACGTCTTCTCTTTGGTTACTAGTTACTAGTTCGATCACTTTAGATTGCATCGTCCCTGTCGGGGAAAATTTTGTTCAGCACCGTCTTCCCGAGCTGAGAAAACAAAATGCCATAGACTGGAGGCTGAGATTCAGGTGCAGGCAGGGAGGTTCTGGCTAAGGCCCTCCCAGCTCATATCATAGGTGGTCACCTTCTCCCCGTGTTCAGGTGGAAGGGACAGCCAGGGCTCCGGTATCTCTTCTTAGAAGGTCACTAATCCCTTCAAGAGGGCCACACCCGCGTGACCTTACCAGAACCCCATCACCTCCCAAAGGCCCCACCTCCAAATGCAATCCCATGGACAGGGGCAGGACATCAACATGAATGAGAGCGAGGGCTTAAAAGAATATTTGTCAAGGACAAGAAAAGCAGAGTCAGCAGCCATCTCTGCCTGGTTCTGCATGCTTCTGTGCTTAGCCACACAGCCCCTGGAAGCGCAGCCCCACCTCAGCCCCATGCCAGTGCAAACCCTGGCGCAAAAGCACGGCTGCTCCCTCCTCTTGAAGTTTTCATCCTGACATACAGGGGGGAAAAGTGACATCTCAGGCAAATGCTCAGGAACCAAAATGTGATCAAAATGCAAAATCATCTCCTCATTTATTCATTTCTATGAAAGTCAAGGGCAAGTGGTCGTGGTACTGTTTTAATTGATATATTGATTGCAGATTTTATGGAAGTAATTGTGTGCAATTCATAAAACAGTGATTTAAGTGGCAGAAAAATGCATAAATCAGGCCTGTGCTGTTCTGCTCTTAGACAATTGATAGAACTTCCATTGGTGTCTGTAATTAAAATAATGACCTAAATTAATTTATGGCTTCCTCTTTCTGCACCCCAACGCAGAAGATGCCAGTAGCCTGAGTTCACATAATAGAAAGTGTGCACACAGTCCTTTGTGTCCCTGATACGGTGGCTTTGTCTTCTGGCTCCCTCTCCTTCCGGTAGCCCGGAGCTTCCTGGTTGCCCTGCAAAGGCTTTTTCTAATATTTTCTGGAAGAGGGGCTAAAAGAATAACAATCAGTGCTGAGAGGAACTAGGAGGAGCTAGTGAGCTCCTGAGATAATGGCCTCAAATTTAAAGACCCTACCCTCTCCCTGACCTGCCCCTCTCCAGCCCTGCCAAATTCAACAAAAGTAAAAATTTAACATGATTTTTTTAAAAAAATCTAAATTAATTGGAAAAATGCAAAATGAACAAAATATCAAAATTCTCCATAAAGACAGAATGAATATTATTTTTTCTTTTGCCTTAGATCCCATCTTTTTTGTTGAAGTGTAGCATGTCCATCATGGATTTTTCTAATAGCAATTTTAATATTTTCTTTAACTGCAGTAAAATATGACTTATCCTCATTACTGGTATTTTATTTGTTTTTGGTGTCACCTCCCCTTAAATGTTTGACCCAAGGTAAGTGGCCAGCTGGTCTTAACCTAGTTCTGATGATGCGATTAAAAACAGCACCAGACTAATAATAATAGCTAATAATGAGCACTTGCTGTTTGTCCGGCATTCTGCTAATCCTGTCACGTGAGCTTTCTTAGTCTTCTCAGGATGACTCTGGAATAGGTGTGATTATTATGCACCCCTTGCACATGAGGAAATTTAGGGTTAGAGAAATTAAGGAACTTGTCCAACGTCACCCAGCTAGATCCACTCTGATCCCAGCCCCAGAGGGCAGGACTCCCCCGCTCAGCTCCTGGCAATGTCGGGGTGAAGGGGGTTCAGATAGATCCTCTAGACTGCCATCCAGCCTCTGCCTTCAGGCCAGGCATCACCTTCCCATCCTGCCATCTCTGGAGAGGCGGTTTTTCCCTGTCTGCTCTGTCTGGTCAAGGGTTGGCAAAATTATTCTCTAAAAGGCCAGCCAGTAAATAAAATTTCCACTTCTAAGAACCCGCTGATCTTGAACTACTCAGCTCTATCCTTCTAGCTGGAAAGAGGTCATAGACAATACATCAATGAATGGGCCTGTTGCCAGTAAAACTTTATTGAAAAAATTTGTCTTGGGGCCAGATAGTTTTCCAGCTCCCTCCTTCAGGTCCTTCTTCTCATTGGACACAGGGCACAGGACACAGGGCAGCTGGCTACTGGGGTGCAGGTTAAAAGGAGCATTCTTTTCAGCAGATACCTTCAGGTACCTTTTTCATTTTGTACCATTTTATTGCAGTTTAAAACAAGTAATGCTAGATGGGCATGTAAAGAGGATGCCCTTCCTAAGTAAGTATTAAAGTAGGACAGAGGCATAATTTGAAGGTGTGCATAAATTGGGGCTAGATACAATCGATTACTGTTTTGCTCTCACAATAAAGAGCCAAGAGATGGGGATTTAGAGCCTTGCTTTGGTGCCATCAGCCAGAGCTGCCTCACAGCCCTACCCTAGTTCGTTGAACCAAAAGGCAAGGTTAGATTTGGAGAGTTTCCCAGGCACTCTCAGCCAGGGCTGTGTCTGTTCCCTCTCTCTGGTGTCCAGCTAGGTGCCTCTCAGAGATCCCCAAACCAGGTCCCCCAATAGGAATCAACGTTGAGCTCTCTTCTTTCTCGATGACTCAGCCTTGAGGTGACAATGTTCTCCATCCCCTCTGACATCAACTCCAAAACACTCCTGCCAGCCTTCACTCATTTCCTCCATGCTCTGATGGGGGAGGACATTGAAATCACGTGGCTTCCTTCCACCCATCCCTAGCGGGTTCCTTGCACGTGCTGGGTTCCATGGCATGCGCTGCAGCTGTCAGCCTCTCGCCTGCTGCGCTCCCGCGGGTCAGACAGGTAACAGGCAGCTGCACCCCGGCTCTCCCTGCTCTCGCCCCTCCAGCTACACCTGGCAGTGCAGGTGTGGTTGCCGCCCTGGGAGGAGAGCTGTGGCCACGCCTACCGCGGGTGCGCTCCTGCGCCTCCGTCATAGTGATTGGCCCGTGGGACCGCTGTCCAGCTGCCGCCCCTGACGCACACCCCAGGGACCCTGCTTCCCTTCATCTGCCGTTTTCCCAGGGCCCAGCCCTTCTCCTTCCTGTTAGCAGGCGACTTTTAAGCATTTACACCGACTCTTTATTAGTTACTCTACCTGGACCCCCGTTTTCAGAAGAACTTCCTTTATATTTTTAATCCCGCCCCCCTCACCCGGCTGGTGACGCCATCCCTCTCTGGAGCATCTCTGAATTGTGATCGTAGATAGCCTGGTGGCTCCTGTTCTTTCTTTTCTTCTTTTACCAATTTCAGGGAGACTTAAAAAAAAAAAAAAAAACACTAGTTGAACACCCTCTGTTGTCAAAAGGGAAGCCCCTGCGGAGAAGCAGAGGGGCCTGCACCCGGCTCTCCGGCGCTGGGTGATTAATCTCAATGCAGACCGGTGGCTTCTGTCTTTCAGACGGGGGTCTCGCTGATGCATAAGGCTGCCAATTGCAAAAACTACCACCTCGTGGTGTGCCCCCAAACATCTTATTTGTCTTGATATTTCTTTCGCAGAAATACATATGACAGATAAGGAGTCACCTGAGGATGCTTTGCTTTGTGTCAGACAGATATTAAAACAATAAACCACGTTGCCCTGGGGCCCCGGGGGGCACACAGCCAGAGAACGAGGCCGGGATGAGACGGTTGTGAAAGGCAGCGAGGCAGTTGTTCTGGGGGTTCCCTGGAAACCTCAAGTCCTGTGATAGCGTTGACAGAAAGGATTTTTTCCGCTTACTTTTCCTTAAGAGCCCCCAGCACCCCCACCTCCAACCTCCTAAGAACACCCGGGGGCAGGGGTGAGAGGGAGGGCTGTTGGGGCGCACAAGGTTATTTCTGGAAGCGGTCATCTGCCTTCTCAAACTAATGCAGATTTAAAACAAGGAAAAATTATGATTCTGAGTTCAGGGTGCTGAGCATAAAATTTACCAGGGCCAAAGCTCAAGGCTCCTGTGTTGCCTGGGATATAAATCGGGGGCAGCTTGGTACGGTAGGGCCAGGACTGTGCTCCTGGGGTACCCGGGTGGAGAGATTGAGCCGGGTGCTTGGTGCTCAGTGCGTCTCCCCAGCTGGAGTGAGCCCCTTAGGAGGAGCATGGGAACACCTGGAGTTGGTGATCCACATCTGGACTGTGCCCTTGCCCATGAGTCTGACCCCACAGGGGCCCCCCACTTTCAAAAACAGTCTCTGTGCACAGTGCAGTCCCCAGGACATAAGCTGTGTGCATCCCCCAGCTGATGGAAAAAGAGCCGGGGGCCGTCATGGGGCACCGCCAGTTGCCACGGGCCTCTCTCAGCCCCCCCAGACACCTTGGCTTGGGTCTCATCTTATATAAAACCTCCATCGTTGCAGAGCTGGGGAAGCAGGTGTGGGCAACATGCAGTTTGCAGGCCACACGACACACCTCTATTTTAGAGCTTCTATTTTAGGCCTAGATTTGTATGCAGCCTGGCTCCAAATGGCTTTCTGTGTGCAAACAAGGGAACGTATAAGAGCCCCGTCTTGGGACGCGCGAGGTCTGCCCCACCCTCCCTTGGTGACGGCTACAGGGAGCTAAAGCATTTCCTAGAGGTCATATTTGGCTGGCAAATGCTGGCCCCCGTCTGGTATTAGGAAGTTCTCCTTGTGGTGAGAAAAGCTGGCGCCCGGTGTAGGGTGCGGGTCGCAGGTGTGTGGCACCTGGGGGTGTGGCTTACCTTCCCGTGAGCATCAAACATGCCTGCAGGGGAAAGCCCCCTCTGACCGGAGCCCCTGGAGCAATCGCACCAGGGACCCCTCCTCCCCTTTCAGTTTTAGGAGTCGCGATCCCGGGCAGCTTTGAAAGCTCAGCAGAGAAGCTGGCCTTCCAGTATCATATCTGGGGCATATCTGGAAGGTTCTCCTGTCGTCTCCTCTATGTGAGGGTCCAGCTGGGATATCAGGCAGGTGGTGGCTAGATCCAGATTGCCCCACCCCCCAGGTTTTTTTGGAGATCTCTGTCCCGGCTTTCCCCTGCTGATTCTGAGTAGTCCGAGCTGGGATAGGGCCCCCTCAGGAGCCCCCCAGCTAGCAGAGTGTGAATGCAGGAGCCTTTGCTGGTGCTGCCCTCCAGGGGGCCTCGGCACCCCCTGAGGGTCGGGTGAGGGGCCCAGCAGCCCCAGAGCACCATGGGAAAGCAGCCCGCCCGAGAAGCCTGTTCACCTCGCAGGCCCGCTTGGTACCCGGAGACCCGACTCACCAGACCTGCCGTTTCAGCCAGTTGCCAGCGGATCATGAATGATTTAACTTTTGAGCCTTGACTGAGTCTATGTACTCCATAAAGAAATTATTTATCTAAATTATTTGCCTTTTTTCCGTAGTTGCCCCCAACGAGCTAAATGGGTACCAGGACCGGTTTTGTCAAACGAATAGATGATGGCAAATCCCCTTTGTTCAAATTAAAACAGATCTCAGCATCGCGCACCTTTGTCTTCCAGCCACAGAAAACACCTTTGCAAATGCCTTCTGCCGGGCTGCCAAGTTAAACACTACGAGACTGAGATTCATTCTGGTTGGGCTGAATGAAATGTTACGAAAATTCTGCCCCGGGGGGGTTTTGTCAATACTTGTGAGGAGACAGATCACAAATATGTCTTCCTCACAGTCAAAGCTTTCCCTGCACGCCATGCCATTCAGCATATGTCTGTTGGATTAATCCCACCGTTTGTTACCTGGGAGGAAAGAGACAAGGAGCTGACTTTGGGAGGTAAGCAGGAATAGTGTTCCATCAGTTAGCGAATGAGACTGCACAATTGTTCCAAGTCCGAGAGACCTAAATGATGAAGGGGTGTTTCCTGCGTGAGCATTCATTTGGGTTTTGTTTCGGCTTTTGAAATTTGTTTTTAGGCGCCAAAACATTTCTGCTTTGGGGAAACAGCCTCAGTGCTCAGAGTAAATCATTGTGTTTTGATTGTATTCGTTTTCTTGATTTTTTTTTTCCTAGATGACTCATTTCTTTCTAAGGAAGAGATTTATTTCTAACCAAGTTGTGAGTCAAGTGATATTGGATAAAAATATTAATAGATGATATACAGGTAAAAGCACAGCACTCCCCATTATTATGGGTCTATTTAAATCTTGAAGAAAATTTCTAGTTGAATTTGATCATCAGCTGCTCATTATTTTGACAGCAATCAGGTCTGTGTGCATAATGCCAGGTCCCCATTACTGGGAGCATCCATTTCCCCATTTCTGGATTGTATGTGACCCCCAGCTCGCATCCAGATGTGGAAATAACCCCCAGTGGAGAAGGGAAACAGCTTGCCTTGGACTCTTATCGGGAACATAAATCTGTCGTGATCCCTGTGGCCTGTATCCAATTAGCAGAAAAGGAGCAAAAGCCTTCCAGGTGTCTTGAAATCTCAGAACATAAATATAGAACAGAAGAAATGGTGCTCCCCCCAACTTCCACCCCTTGCCCCCCAACAAGGAGCATATTGTGGTCTCGGGGAGGCTTGTCAACAGATTCCCCTGCAAATTAATGCAGTCCATGATGGATTGAAGCTGGTTTTCCTGGCTGTTGTATGGAGAGATAGGGAGGGATGAAGCAGCCCAGGCAATGGGAGGGAAGTGCAAACGGAGCTCCTCTAAGGGATGTGGAGACAGCAGAGTAGACTGCGTCTCCCCAAGACTGACCTGGGGAGCCTTCATCCAAGTTGTCTTGTGGACAGTAGACAAGGCCCAAAGCCTGGGGGTGGGGGGTGGCAGCCTGCCTGGGCTCAGATCACCTGGTGAATTCTGAGCTGCTCTGTAGCCCCTTCCCTCCCTAGGAAAGCAAAGGGAGCAAGGCTTGGAAGGCTTCGCAGAGTGAGCTTCTCTGTGGGTCTGCCTTCAGCAGGTGTAACCATGTCTGCTGCCATGGCACAGCTGCCTGCCCCCCTCTCTGTCCGTGGCGTGCCGGGGCTGGAAGTTGGTCAATGGCTTGGGTTATTTGAGTCCCTCACGAATATCCTCATGAAACCAGTTTCCCTTAGATCGTGCACCCTTCCTAAGCCGCCTCTCTCAGCAGCTCCTGCCCGCCCGAGGCACACCACACACTCCCTCCGTCACTGGCCTTCCCTGGCATTCTGACTTTATGTGGCAATAAAACCAGTAAGCAGTTCAGCAGCTGCCTTACGCCGAGTGAGATGCTGGAGACACAGTACTGACACGTTCAAGTTCTCAGGACATCTCAACAGAGAGATGCATGATGCATCTGCAGTCACCCAAGGTTTAATAGATCGATAATTGGAGGAAAAAGAAAAGGCGATCAGGAAATGTGGGGTAAGATGGACAGGAGAACACCTCGGGAAGGAGGCAATGTTGGAACCAAAAATAAACAACAACAAGACATCAGCTCGCACGTAGAGACCGGGCAAAGCTCAGGGAAAAGGCAAAGGCAGTGGTTCCATGAGGCGGGAGGACATGAGGCATTGCAGCCGGGTAAGGGGAGACGAGACGCCGGGCAGCCCAGAGGCCTGGAGCCCGGCACCGCGACACCATGTGCCCCTGCCCCATGTCCATTTCTCGCCAACTTGGAGTCCTCGCCAGTTCCTCCAACACATCCTAATCAGACCAGCAGCAGCCTAGAAACTTCTGGCTAATTTGGATTTGACTAAAACTTTTGTACCATGACGTTATGTAAAGAGATTCAATTATGGTGCACAATGTTTTGTGAGTAACTACCGCCCATAAAAAGTTAATTAATCAGGGCTGTGTCAATTTCCTCGTGCCATGTCAATTTGCTGCCAGGTAATTAATCACTAATCACCCACCAAGCAGCAGGCCGGGGGACAATCCACGAGCCATTTATTGTCTCTCCCTAAATAAATGGCTCACACAGCCAGCAAGAAACACATCTTGCCTTTCATAATATTTTTATCGACACTTTTGCAAGTTGTAATAGACAGCAGCAACAAGCAGCTGCAGCTCAGTGGAATATGAATATTAAAGAAACAAATGAGGGGAGATTTATAGGACATTGCATTTCTGTTATGTCAGTTTTGAGATTAAACCAAGCAAATGAACAGTGAAAAATTACTCTTCCATGTGGAGAATGGTGATTAGACTTGTACATTAATTAGAAATTTTTGTTTTCCTATTCAATGCATTTCAAATGAGGATGTCCTAGAAGGAACTGTTCGTCCAAAATGTAGATTTATTCACTTCTAAACAGCAGTATTTAATATCAACATGCAGTTTTTCAGTGAGACAAGAGGCGATCCCAAATGTGTATTTCAGGATAAATAGATGTGAATATGAGAACCAGAGATCCCAAAAATGTCAGTGGCCATGGTGGTCAGAAATCTTCCTTTTCTTTTCTCAGAAGCCTTGGAAGTACTGATTTTACTTTTTAATGGAAAGCAAAGCCATTTTTGTTTTGACCTAGCGCTAAATATGCCCCATTGTATTCAATTCTCCATTTAGTGTCATTCAGAGACAGTGACCTAGTTGTGTATTCAATTCTGAGTTGTAAACCAACTCACTGTACCTTGATTTGAGATTCATTTGGAAAAATGAGTGAACGTGTTTGCCATTCGCCATTTGGGAAAAAAAGAGGTTGTTTGGCTGTGGCTGTGAGGATGCCTGGTCCTGGCCGTGACACTGAGCTACGGCTGGGTGTTTATTTCCCCTGACTGCATTAGCTATTAAGCTGCTTCTTAATTTATGGTTCGGCACATGGAACGGGTGTTCCCCCAAGGGGAACCCTGTAGATCTGTGAACCTGCTGCACCCCCAGAACTGTGAGTGGCTATTTCCTGCCATAAATTACCCGCAGAACAATTCTATCCAATAGACGGGGTCTCTCTCGGCCTTAAGACACTGGAAGGCAGGGAGGGATGGACCGCGGAGAAGGGGGAGGGTGGGAGGACAGAGCCCCCCTGCATCCTGATGACGCACCTTCCCCGGGCATCTGGCAACCTCATGCGAATGCAAACCAGGCACAAAGGCAAAGAATAGTCGCCCATTAAAGCGGTCGTATATTTTTATGGCTTTGATGTGAATCTGCCCCCCTGTCGGGTTTTGCATCTGCTGCTCGTCCATCTCTCCCAGAGCGCCAAAGCTTTAATATGCACTTTATAACACTCAAGTATTTGCCACTGGTTTTGTGCTTCTGCTCTGGGGATTTCCAGGGTGGCGAGGTGATCTTATTTGTGTTTATTTTGGAAGGTGAGCACCAGCTTCATGAAAGAGACAGGGAGAAGTGGGTCCTCACTGTAAATGCACAAGCGCAGGGTCCCCTGAAGGTGGGGCTGGGCCGTGGCTCCAGGGACAGGTCCCCGGTGGCTGGCCCCTTGGGAGTAGCCCTTTGGTGGCTGGTGAGCACGCTGCTCAGATGCTGGCGACTGAGACTTGGTGCCTCGTGCCCATCCCGGGCTGTCTGGGGCTGCATCCCCGAAGTCCCCATCCCTGAGCTTCCAGGTGTGGAGGGTTTTATCTCCAACAGCCTAGACGGGCCCTGCACCCCCTGCCCCCCAGTACACTCCGGGCGTAGACCTAGCTGGAGGTGGGAGCGGATGGCTGGGAGTGGCAGGGTGTCAGCCAGACGCGCCTGGGCATTTGCTCCAGAGCTGCTGCCCTGTTTTCCTTGAGAGAAACTCATTTTTAGCTTATGAGCTAAATCCAATTTTCGTTGCAGTGATACCAGATTTTTCACTTTGATTCATGCTGGATAAGGTTTAAAAGGGAGCCTTTCCAGAATAATGAACCTCCCTTTGGCTTTTTCCCTCCCTTGCCTCCCTCACGCCTAAAGCTAGGGCTTCACCCCGCGTCCATACTGCCACCTGCATGCTGTCCTCGGCTCCAGTGCCGGTCAGTTTGCACACTTACCGACTGAAGTTCAACCAGAAAAAAAATCCAGCTCCTCAGTTGGGGCCCACCAATGCCTGTGCCTTGGAGTTTCCTCTCTAATGCTGTTCTTTAATTAACAAAGGCTTTTTACAAATATTGGATTTTACAATATTACAAATATTTTACAAATATTTACAAATATTGGGGTGACAGGTTTATGACTTCCATTAACATTCATTTACTCCACTCCAAAAAGGGAGAGGACACTGCGTTTCCACTGGCACCATGTGTGGGGTTCACTTGACATTCATTGCTGCTTATGTATCCAGACTCCTGAACTGGGCTCTGATAGATGATATGGTAACCGAAGTCAACAAAAGATAAGAGTCAGTGGCACGAAGTGAGCACAGAATTGAGATGTCTGCTCTTTGCATGGTTCAAGGATAAGCCTTTCTGGCTTTGTTTCATCTGTATCTGAGTCATCTATCTGGGTAATTGCTTTACAGGCGCATTTAACCATGTCATGGTATCTGCAAGCCAGCCTGGTAGGCAAGGGAAAGAAATCAGGGCCTCCCACCTTTCATCTGAAGGCAGCCTGACAAACCTGCGCTTGTGCATTTGCACTTGACCATTTGTCTGAGGCAGAAGGGAGCCACGCTGTCCTAACCCAGCCATGGGCCCGGAGGTCCTCTGATGAGGGGCCGGGCACAAGACGCAGCTACAGAGCAGGCAAGTTAAGGATTATAGAGATCGTAGATGGTATTTTCCCTGTTCCTTGTTGCACACATGTACTGCGTTCAGAGGTGGTGCTGTCAGGGCTGCGAGAGAGCGCTGTCTGCACGATGTGAGGGGAGTGACATGGCTCAGTGACTTCTCATAGCTGTCATCTGTCTGGGGGACAGTCTGAGCCCTGCTTTACTCCAGAACAGGAAAGCGATCTGTCACGAGGCAGCAATAAAAGTGAAGTGAAGTGAAGGGAGGCCTCGGAAGATCCCGAGTGCAGTGTTGCATCCGAGTCACCTCCCTTGTCATCAGACCCGCACAGGCCCGGGTCCTGCTGCCGATGGCTGAGTGGGTCCTGCAGGTATGCACGCAGCAGCTGCTTTTCTAGGGGTCACAAATGAGACCCAGTGGTGTCAGCTGTAACCTGCTTCTCTGCAAGTCCCGGGCAGGACACTTAGACAGTGGGCAGTGAGGACAACATGATGGAAAGTGAAGAGGAAGGGCCTGTCCCTCTGAAAGGAGACTCACAAAGGGTATCCAGGCACCATTTCAGATCACCAATGCCTGCCTAGTGCCAGGCCACCTTCGAAATCAATGAGCAGAGCAATGGAGGGAGGAAAGAAAAGAGGGAGGGAGGGAGGAAAGGAGGGGGAGGGAGGGAGGGAGGGAGGGAGGAAAGAAGGAAGGAAGGAAGGAAGGAAGGAAGGAAGGAAGGAAGGAAGGAAGGAA
>JAGFMF010011768.1:1636890-1829136 GCA_019455555.1 Galemys pyrenaicus
AGGAAGGAAGGAAGGAAGGAAGGAAGGAAGGAAGGAAGGAAGGAAGGAAGGAAGGACGGACGGAAGGAAGGAAGGAAGGAAGGAAGGACGGACGGAAGGAAGGAAGGAAGGAAGGAAGGAAGGAAGAAAGGAAGGAAGAGAGGAAGGAAGGACGAAAGGAAGGAAGGAAGAGAGGGAGGGAGGGAGGGAGGGAGGGAATGCTCATCAGTCATGAGAAATAATGGGCTGTTGGTCAGAGCCCCCTTGGCTGATCTAGGGCAGCAGCAGGGAGGAGACAGCTGAGAACCCCAGCATCTGGGAGAGGCATAGCTTCTCCTCGAAGCCTCTGTTCCTGGGTGTCAGCAGTGGAACCTCCTTATTGACCCTGCAGGTCCTCAGCCTCTCAGGAGGGGAGGTGGAAACCAGGACTTGCTGTCTGGTCCTCCCGTTTGCTTTACCGGGACCCCCTCTAATGCTCCCAGTGAGGAGCCCACAGCCGCCCTACGATTGGACAGGGGCAATTCCTCCTGCCACAGTGGGGGGTGAAAGGGCCCCTGGCCCCACACTGGAGCAGCTCAGGCTCACCTCGCTCTTCTGCTGCGCTTGTTTCATGTTCTATCTCAACATCTAAATCCTCCAAGAATTACTGTAAAACCTGCTTGTCGCTGAGAGGGATCTTGTCTGGCTGGCCCTGCCCCGGAGCCAGCAGTAACGAATGGGGCAGTATAATTACCGTGTTTGCTCACACAGGCAGCCAGCTGCTCGGCCAGATTGTGATTTTTCATTTTCCTTATTTCAAAAGGCAGGGTGTTCCTCCGGAAACTTAATATTTGAACCGTGGCAAGATGGCGTCCAAGCCAGAGCAACTCACACCCCAGCCTGGAGCCGAGGCTTCCCGCCTCACTGCTCCCGGCCCTTCCCGGTGTCAGGATCTACCCCCATTACCGCCGACACCAACCTGCGGCTCAGCCACATCAACTGAAACACCTTCCAGGCAACCTGGGGATGGGGCCGGCGGCAGAGCCAACCCCCATGCACGGCTTGCCTTTCAGAGCGGCCACCGAGATTAAAAATAGCATCGCGTCTTCTCAGACGCAGAGATAAAGTCCTTCTGGCTGGTTCTGCGATCCCGGCGTTTACCCCGGCGTGAGGGGCGGTGGTGGCTGCAGCCTGGACTCCGGAGCCCGGCCCCTGGCCCTCGGAACGGGGAGCACCAGGGCCCCAGCGGGCAGGCCGGCCTTCGAAGGGTTAGGCTCCGGTCCTGGCCCTGGCCCCTGTGGGAAACCCCCTTCCCAGCCCTGCCTGAGAACGCGCGCTTAAGGGGTGCAGGGTGCGGTTCTCAGGCTCAAGGCTCAGGGCCCGTCTCCCGGGAAGCAGGATCCCCCAATGTCCTTTCTAGCCTTTAGCGAAGTCCCCGCTTACAGCCCTCGCCTGGGTGCAGGGGGACAGGACTGGGGGGGGGGAGGAGGTGGGGGCTTAGGCTCCCCAGGAAGATGGGAGGAAGCGGAGAGCCCCTCTTGGCAGTTTGGCTGCAGAGTGGAGACAACTTTAACACAATCTAAAACAGCAGCTGCAGGGGTGGGTGTCCCCCAAGAGTCCAGGAAAGGGGGGGCCTGTCCTGCTGAGGTTTAAAGAGGCTTTAGTTCTCTGTCCTGTGAGAAACCCGCCTCCTTGGGCTGCAGGAAGGCCCAGGTGGGTGGGTGTGGGTAGGGGGAACCCATCCCACCCCCCACCCCCCAAGCCCCACCCTCCACTCCCCCACCCCTTCTGGAAATTCACAAGGTTCCTGTTCCCCGAGGGGGAGGCGGAGGAGAAAGGGCAAGGGCAGGTTTGCTGGGCCGGGTCTGTCCTTCACCGCCTGGCCTCATTCCCTCCTGCACATGCGTTGAAGCCGTCCACTCCGTGCCTGCTGATTATGACCTGGGATGGAATTGGGGGCCTCTGCTGACTTGGGGAGGCATGGGAGTGGGTGGGGGCCAGCCTCCAGGACCTGGCAGACTCAGAGGCTGGACTCTGAGCCAACAGATGGAGCCGGGAGAGGCGGGGCATTCAGGGCCGGGGCTCCGGGAAGGGCAGCCTGGCCACCTGCTCGGCACCGCCGCCCCCGGCCTCCTGAGCCCGGAGCGCCCATGCCCTGGACAGCCTGGTTCTGGGTGTGTCCCCAGCACCCTCCCCTGGGCACAATTTGGGTGACACTGCCAGGCACAGTGGGGAGCCCAGCTGGTGGTGTCCTCAGAGCTGTGGGTCCCAGAGGGGGTCGGATGCCAGCGGGCGATCCCTGGGGACTGGGGTTAGCATCTGTGTGGGTGGGAGGAAGGGTGCCCAGAACTCCTTGTCAGGGGCTTCATCCCCTCATCCTCGCGGGCTGACAGTCACTCTGCTGAGGGAACCCCCAGCAAAGGGGGGTGCCCAGGGCCCTCAGTCACTTCAGTGTTCTTAAAGCCTTACCATGGATGGATGGATGGATGGGGGCAGAGGGCCCTTGGCGTTGGGTTATTTCTCCAGAGGAAAATCCAGGAACACTGCGCCTCAATTAGAAACTTTTAACAAGCAGTATATGCACATGGGGGGGGGGGTAGATAAAAATGGGATGGGAAAGCTGTGAACAGACAATCACACCTTTGCAATCTAGCCCCAGAGATAACCACTGACACCCAAACGTAGCTGTGTGTCTGAACAGTCACATCCAGGTGAATGTACATTAAACGTGCACCTCCTGTATACCCGTGTGCACACATGTGCGTGCATGCATGCACACGGGCGCCCATCGTGTGCTCAGGCATGCATGTGAATGCATACGCGTGCAAAACACATGTGTGTCAATGTGTGTGCCTGGGGGTGGCCAGGTCTCCAGCCTCGGTCTGAGAGGAGCGGGATCCCGGGGGACGGGCGCCCTCCCGGGGGGCCGGTGTTTCTGAAACCTTTCTTCTCTCTCCTCTCGCCCGCAGTGCCAGGCTTCCCGTATCCAGCCGCAACCGCTGCGGCCGCCTACCGAGGGGCGCACCTGCGAGGCCGTGGCCGTGCTGTGTACAACACCTTCCGGGCCGCGGCGCCCCCGCCCCCGATCCCGGCCTACGGCGGGTAAGTGGGGGCGGCCGCCCTGGGGCGCGCTGCCCCGCACCCACCCCTCCTGCTGTCGAGCATGCCGGCCTTGACGCCCCCAGAACCGCCCCGCATGCAGCCCGTGCCTGCGGTAGCCACCTTGCAGAGTATTGAAGAATGAGTGTAATTTGTGCTGTCATGGTCGGTGCCTTTAAGCATTCTACATGTCACATGTTGTTATGGAAATTCTCCTGGAGACTGAATGCCAGAGAACAGAGAGGTGGCGCCAGACAGAGATGTCTCTGATGACGCAAGCATCTGGTCATGAAGGAGGTTGAGTCACTTCTGGCCCCCGAATCTGGCCCTGCGTGGACTGAGGGGTTTCAACCCTGAAGTTCCCCGCAGGGTGGTCTTGCTCCCCAACCCCAAACCATCCTGCTCTTCAAAGTTTCTGAACCTTTGGGGGAGAAGAGAAAATTAGGCGGGAGTCACATGCAAACATTCTCGAATTCAGCGCAATTGAAATGAACACTTGTTTTCGTCCGATTTTCCAAAATGGCACGTGCCTCCCTTGCCCCTTTCCGGGAACTTGTAGATTGGCCAGTTGGTCTGTCTGCACGTGGGCTTTGGTGTCGCCAACGGGATACCAGGGAATGGTGGTGAATGCTCCCAAAATAAAAGTCCCAGGTAGATGGTGCCTGATCCCGAAAGGCTTTCCTGTTCCGGAGGCTCCCAGAGCTTCCCATCACCCCGGTTAGGGAGAGAGGGCTGCCCTAAGGCAGTGGACCTCATCAGGGGAGTTGTGTCCTGAGGGGACTTTTGAGAGACCTGGCGACCCAGTGGGTTGCCACAGTGCAGTGGGGACATGATGGCATCTGGGCAGTACAAGGTGGGAGCCGCCAAAGACCCTCCAGTGCACAGGGCAGCTCCCCTGCAGCTAGCAGGTGCCACGGTGCTGCTCCGGGGAGTCAGCTGCGCCCAGGACAGCGTGTCCTGGCTGCCCTGCCACTGGCTGCGTGGTCTGTCCAAAGAATGTGTCTGCGTTGGAGGCCGCGGAGACAGGCTGAGTGCATTTTGCATAGCTCTGTGGCTTAGTAATCTTTTAGCCAAGCTAAATTAGCCTAGATCATCTCCACAATACCGATTGTGAAGGAAAACATGTGGCACCTACCTACTCCCTGCACCCCGACCACGGGAGCCCCTTTGAAGTATAGAAAAACAAATGCAATGAGATAAAGTTAAGAATGAAAGCAATGAGACAAGGGGAAATGATCAGGAAGGGGAAACAAAGAACTAAGACCCATCCTTTCTTGTTTAGGGCGAGGTCAGTTCTGAGCTTCTTAGTGGACAGCAGAAAGCACAAGATTTGGCTCTTTTTAACCTCAAAGATGGTAAATAATAAGTCAAAGGTGAATTTGCTCTTAATTTTCTCCACCTTCCAAAAGGTGCATCTACCTGTCCCAGCCTTATATATGTGATCTTCCGGCATAAAGAATCATCTATTATATTTAGTCCTCTCCAGCACTGCCCCATCCCGTGCTGCTGAGCCATTTTATAGGTCCAGAAATGCAGAAGTGAAGACTGTTACTTCCAAGACCACATACAGAGTTATGAAGGGAGAAAAAAACCAGGTTTCCCTGTCGGCTCATGTAATTCCTAAAGCAAGACCCGTAGCCACAAAGGCAAAATTGAGTTTGTTTGAAAATCATTATCTTAGTAGATAGTAACTGTAACTTTTTGGTATATATACCTCAGTATCTCACTGCTATCCTGAACAGAAAAATAAAATTATAGGGCTTATTTTCACACGAACAGTTTGTAAAAGTCTCAGAATAACACAGCTACTGTAAAGCTGAAATTTGCTAACTTATAATGGACTTGCTGTTTGCCGGAAACGACCACGCACAACTAATTAATGCCACGTTTGCAGAGAGAGACTCCAGCATTTCCCAATGGCGAAGCAACATGTTTGTGACTGCTTCGGAGGGGATTTAATTTTAATATTTCAGCGATATTCCTGATCATTTTGGTTAAAATGGTCGCTGGCAGCTCTTTGCAGACAACATGGTGACTGGAGTTCTGAAATCTTAGTCCAGTCACGTGCCGCCTGGTCTTCCGCCAACAGTGGGCACACAGATGACAAGGTACCCCTCCGCTGTATCCTGACCCTCTGATCCTACCTCGAGAGCTCGCACCAACACAAACAGCCCTGTTGTTAAGCAGACCCTTGGCCAAGTTCTCAAGAGGGAGGACCAGGAGGGGCAGAGGGCATGGGGTTTGTGCCCGCATCTCTAAGTTCTAGGCAACCACGGTGCAGATTGACAACGCTCAGTGAGAGAGGCTGGGGCTCTGCTGGGTTAGGAACTGCCCGGCGCACACTGCACCAATGAGAGCACGTGACCCCAGCATCTCAAATGAGTGTTTCCTTTTGCTCCAGCACCTGGCTGGGTCTGCGGGAGGCAGTAGGGCACCTGTTCCTCCTGGAACGGGTGCGAGTGGAGATTGATTGGAGCTGAGAAGCCCCTGAGCTTGAAACTGAGTGAAGCAGGGCAAAGAGGCTGGGAACCTAAGCACTTCCAGGAAGGGGCGTTCTCAGGATTCAGCCGGTCCGGGAGATCGTGTAGACTTCCTGTCGTTGCTTGTCTCCAACGTGATTGGAGGAAGACTTCTCGATTGGACAACAAGGGCTTTGCTCCAGAGGGCTGAGCTTCCACCACGTGACTCAGGCCCCGCCACGGTCCATCACTGACATGCGTTCAGGACACAAGCAAGTGCATCTGTGGGAGGGGTTTCTCCCAGCTGGGGACAGGGGCTCCCCAGAGCTAACAATCTGAGTGAATGGGACGAGGAATAGGTACGGTGTGTCAGGGCCACAGAAGAGTCCTGAGCCAGCTTGGGCGCTCACAGAAGGCGTCCCCAAAGAGAAGAAATAGTGGTCCAGCCATCTCCTAAATCTGAAGATCTCCCTGCAGTCTTTCCTCACACCTAGTGATCCCCATCTTTTCTGTCAGCTGTCACTTAGGAGACTGCATTTATTAAGGAAAAACTTAGTTTTCTCATTGGCACCAGTTGGAGACATATCTAACTGCCGACCAAAATCTCTGTTTTTCGTGGCAAATTCTCATGTGCATATATGTTATGTCTAAAATGCCAACCCAAAATGTGGCCCTCGTCCCACGTTTGTGGGTGGCTCCACACTTTTCCCCAAGCCCTGGGTGCTCCTGGAGAGAATGTGTTCCCCTTCATGCTCTCTTTATCGATTTGGCTCTTTTTCCACCTTTTGAGATTTTCTGAAGTCCCTCTCAGCAACTCGACACTTGGTTTTGGGGAGTCCCTAGTTTCTTCTCTCTCAAATAGCTGGACAGGACAGGACACTGACACCTGACCGCTCCTTTGAGCTAAGGACTCTGCTCTGGGGAGATTGCAGGAGTAAGTGGAAAGCCTGACAGAGCCCACCAGCTCCCCACTGGTTGCCAACACTGAGTAAGAATGATTCACTCAAGTGAGTCGCAAGGCTAATGTCTACACCATCGATGGCATAGTTCCAGTTCTGTGAACACGTGGATTATGGGGCAGTGGGATTGGCCCCTGCTTTTTCATATTCCCCAAGGTATGGGAGAGTGAAGACAAGCCCTGTCTCTGGAGGGTGGGCAGCAGATGATGCACAGGGAAGTCCATGGGAGGTTACAACCTAGCAAGGGCTTCCTATGACTGAGTGTAATGGACTGCAGCTGCTGGAGAGGAGGCTGATGTCCTTTCTGACAGTTTAGCCAACGACCCACACTTTGCTCTTCTTCAAGCCCCCCTTTGTCTTGTGCTGACCACACAGGCGAGCCCGTATCTCTCCCTCTCTGTACCATTTTCCCCTCTGCTGGGAGGCATCGATGGTTAACAGGCCCTCCGTCCCTACAAGCCAGAGAGAGAGTTTTGGACGGAGGGACTTCAGTGATTTGTGCAATGTGTAGAACTAGTGATATTTTATTTGCTCTCGAAGGGAGCCGGGTAGACCAGATGTCCCACATCTCCTTGCAGACTAACTCCTTGGAGTCAGTTTTGATGGAGCAGCCAATGCCCAATCTGTCTGTAACCCAGAGGGAGACATCATATACCAAAGGAGCTTGCAGGCTTCTGAGCTGCATGTGGACACTTCAGCGTCACGCCCACCAGGCTCAGCCAACATGGGGTGTCAGAAGAAACCGCTCAGCCTTCACCAAGTTCTTTCATTATTCAGCAGCTACTTACCAGATGCCAGTATGCAGCCAGGCACTTTGTGTGGGGACACAGCAGGGTCCTCTACTTGGAACCCCAGGAGATTGAAAACAGGATGATTTTTCTAGGCTAAGCATCCTGTCTTAGCCACGAGGCTTTGGTCCTGGTCGTCGGGCATCTGAGCAGGATGTCTCCATTTTCTCAGGTCATCAGTGATGACGAAGTACGCACAACTCCACAGAGTTACCTGAAGGTTATTTCGAGGAGACTCTGTGCTACTTTGGGTTCAGAAGAGAGATGGCAGGGGAACCCTTCAAGTCAGCCAGTGTGAGAAGGAGCCCACATGGAGGTCCCCTGGGGGACTTCGGTTAGGCCTGATGCTGCCCCTGACCCAGCCCCGGGGCTGTGCACCTTACTGTCTATAGACCATGCTTTTCGGCTTCAGTTTCTAAATGTCTAGTCCTCTGCCTGTAGTATGTGGTGTCGAGGACCTTTCGGATTTTATACCAATGCTGAGAACTGATCCCCCTTCCCAAGACACTTCCCAGACAGCTAACTTTTTTATTCTTTGCTTTTGTTTTGAGTGAATTCTTTCAGTCAGTTTTCAAATGTGACCTCTTATATTTAAAAACACCACTTAACTGACACCATAAATCAGTGGCTCTTAGATGTGGAGGGGAAGTGGGATATCATCTTTAGATTAGACTTTAATAAGCTAGTTAGTCCATTAAAACTGTGTAACCCCCACCTCAGGAAAATGTCCATGTACACACACACACACACACACACACACGATTCTATTCAAATGCAAGAGAGTTCATGGAGCCTCTTGCTTCCTGTTCAAAAACAGCCAGATTTGAACACATTAAAATTTCCATCTATTTTCCCATTGCAAGGAGATGGTAAGGGAGAGCAGTTTTAAATACCCTTGCCTTCAAAACTTTAATTGTGGTTGGGATACATTATGTCACACAAACAGATCAAGCATCCAATACTTTCTTTCCTTTTTTTTTAAAAAAAAAAAAAAAGTTAAACCAATTTGCTACGGTGCAGCCATTCCTGCCTGACTCCCCAGGTCTTTAGCCGCTGGCAGCGCCTTTCTGAGCGCATGAGACGTGCACTTGCTCCCTGTCCTTGCAAAGGCAGCTGCAGCCCACGGCGACTGACGTGCAGCACAGCTGCCTTTGCGCGGCTGGTCAGACCCTTTTGCGTTCACATCGGGCTGTGCCTGGCCAGTGCACAGGTCAAGAACTCGCCTCTGGCCGGCCCGGGGGTAAAGGAGCCACGGCCACACTAGATCCTGGCTCCTGTGCACACCCCGGCATTTTAAGCTCACCCGTCATCAGGCTTCAGAAAGTGTTTGGACCCCTTTTTGGAACTGGCATTTGAAACTTTCCCACCGTCAGCTCCCACTAGAACAGGACCGAGCGACTGGCCGTCAGCTGTCTCAAAGTGGACTGGCGGACTGGTGTGGGCGAGGCTGTGCCCTTGGACCTCGGCTCCCTTAGTCCCGGCCCGGCGATCCTGGCGTCCCCCTTCCCTGGGGACGCAGCCCTCCGGTGATGCCAGACGCCCTAAGCTGGAACCCCAGCGCGGTGCTTCAGCTCTGTGCTCCTTTATATCTAAAGCGGTGCAAAGCAGCCCGTGCCCCAGGTGTCGTGAGGTCCAGCTGAGGCGTGAGATCGCCCTTTGGGGCCGGCCTGGGTGGTTGCTGCGGAGACTCAAGCGGCGGCGTCGTGCTCACGGCAGCACCTGCGGAAACACGCCGAGCATCTCGGCGAAACGCCAGCCCGTGAGCTGGCGCCACCATGGGCGTCCTCGGCTTTTAGGCTTTTTATGAAGTGAAATGAACGGCCCTCACGTTCATTTCTTCCAAAATGTGCAGCCCCCCCGGGGGGTGGCTTGGAAGAGCCACGGGCGCTGTCAGGATGCCACCTCTGAAAGCCCCACGCCACCACGACGTCCCCGCTGGGGGCGTGAGCCCCTGCCGAGGCCGTCCCGCTTCCGCTCTTCCACGCCCCGAGCGCAGGTGGGGGGTGCCTGGGGGCTTTGCCCGGCTCCCGGCCTTCCTGCCAGCCGCCTCCCTCCGACACTCCCGGGCCGCGCTCTCCCTGCGGCCCCTGCCGGCGCCCGGCCCCAGGGGCTCTCGGGCAGGCTGGACGTGCTCTCCGCGCTGGCATCCCGGGGACGGGAGAGCAGCAGAGGGACCACAGGCGCCAGCTCCGCGGCCGGCCGTGCGCTTCCCACACGGAGACAGACCCCCGTGGCTCCCGGTGTGGGAGCGAGACCCAGGGGGCTCAGCCTGGCGCTGGGTGGGCAGCTTCCCTGGCGGAGCGGGCGGACCCGCAGGGCCCTGGCGCCTCGGCCGGTGTCTGGACAGGGAGGAGGGGCCGCTCTCCGGCCTGAGCTGGCTGTGGCCCTGGGAGCAGCGGGTCTGGCCCCCGCCTCAGCCACTCACAGGACCAGACCCAGACCGGCCCTCTCCAGCTGCTCAGGGGGACGCGTTATTTCTTCCCCGCATTTAACGGTTCTCATGCTTAGCCAAACTGTCACTTCCGTCCACACTGGCTCGCCTCAGAGGGTGAGAAGCTGTTGCGCATCTTCTAGGGGAAGAGCGGCTCAGCTTTCAAGGTGTGAGGGCCTCGGACGCAGGCCCCTGCCCTTGGAGGTGGACATGGCGAGTAGCCGGGGGAGGGGAGCTGAGGAAGCGTGGGGAGTGCTCACAGCAGGGAGGAGGCGTCTTCCTGGGAGTCCCTGGGCAGGCCCCAGTGGCCAGGTCTGAGCCGCGAGGCCATTGCTCTGCCCGCGCGGCCTGCTCCATCGTCCTGGATGAGGCCACCCGGCCCCCTGCCCATGTTGGGGATGAGGAGTCCAGAGCTGAAGCAGTCAGCTCAGGGCAGAGCTGCTGGGGGGAGGCGACACAGACGCACGTTTCCCTCTGACTAGCCTGGAAGGCAGCCTGCCCCGGGTCACGCCCCGGGGAAAGCCGCCCCGCCGGGGCAGTGTGTGAAGGGCGGCGCGAGCTGTCCGGTCCAGCTCCGTGGTCAGCGCTGCGGCTGAGTGCAGCAAACACTGGCCACTCTCCCCTCTCCTTCACACCTGTTCCCAGTCCGGGTGCAGAGGCCAGCCGGCCTCTTGACCCAGCGGACGCCACCGGGTCGTGCTGGAGGTGCCGAGGAGAGCCCGAGCCATCGTGGTGCCGCCCGCCGCACCCTCCCGGTTAGGGTTAGGGCTGCAGAACCCGGCAGCTGCCACCCAGGGCCACGGCCTCTTTGCATCCAGGCGAAGTCGGTCCCAGCCCACCTTCCTGGCGGTGAAACCCTGCCCTGTTTGTGAGGACAGCGGTGCTTGGGGTTTAGTGGGTCTACTGTGACGAGCTCCAGGAAGGCCACGGCCGTGTTCTCCAGCAAACCAGTGTCACCGCTGCGTGCCCGTGTGCGTGTGCCCTAGCTCGGTGTGCTTGGCTTCATGTGGGTCCGCTCAACTTCCCAGCCTTGCTGGAATCTTCAGCATCCAGCCTGCTTCTGTGTGCTCTCCAGCACCCCTCCCCGGGCCCCTTCCTTGATGCTTTGCCAGAGTCCTAAGTCATCCCGAGCTCCCGGGTTGTGGGGAAGGCCGCCAATAACAGCCCCCGAGGACAGCTCCTGTCGTACTCAGCCCCCTGTGGTCACGCAGCTTGCAGGAGACACCCGCCCCTCCTGCAGTCATGCAACGCTCAGCAGGTGTGTTGGTCTCCCATGGTCATGGAGCTGGGAACTTCTTTTCCTAAAGGTTTTGCTCAAAATATGCCAGGAAACTTCTGGAGAAGTCCAGGACCATTTTTCTCCTTCCCATGAATCCCCTTGTCCTGAGATGATGACAGTGGGCAATGGTCAGAACATCCAGGCGAGACCAGGCTGGTTCAGTCCCAACGAGGGGCCTGCTGAGCCTGCATATGATCCATGTGATGCATGCATAGGCGTGCACACAGACACACACATACACATAATGCACACATGTGTACACACTGGTATAGTTATGCACATACATGTGTACATGCATGATGCACAGGTGTGCACACGGGTGTATATGCACATACATGGTGCACACATGTATCTATGATGTATGTGGGTGTGCACAATACACACAGCACAAAGGTGTGTACTTACATGCGCACGATGCACAAGTGTGCACACACAGACATGCACATACGATGCACACATACTCAGAAACACCCTACACATTTACATGGTTGTATACACCTGTGCACACATGCAGGTTCACATGAACACAGTAGCACAAGCACATATTGCAAGCGCATCTACATGGACACAAAGCAGTATACGTGTACAAACACCCACTCATATGCGTGCATGCACATAAACACACATACTCACACACCCATGTGGTTAGAGACACTCTCCTGCATCTGTCAAAAGAGTGGTTCACAGAATGACCAAACAGGCGGCAGTGGAAGGCGCAGAGAAGGCATTTCTGACACCATCCAGGTTGTCCAGCTCCCCTAAGGTGGCTCAGCTCTCACCCCAACTGAAAACGCACCAGCAGTTGCCCCTCCCTTACCAACCGTATCTCTTAAGCAGGTGATCTTTCGGGGAGGCCTGGGAGAGCTGTGTGGTTTGCGCGAGTGCAGTGACCCCCATATTTGTGTAGGCCCCGAGAATGAGCCTCAGCCCTCGCTGTGTGTCAGCGCCTCGCTCCCCGAGGAGAGGGGCGCCTGGCACCGAGCGAGGCACCACCATGTCCTGGTTCTGGGCCAACACCGCCCCGTCTAATTTTCTCAGTCTGCAACACTGCTGTGCTCTCCAGCCTCCTTAACCAGTGTGGAAACCCTCCTCAGTTCCTGTGTTTTGGATCCCGTGACCAGACTAACTGACCAGTGCAGGGCCGGTGTGTGTGCATGGGGAAATGCACTAATATGGATGTTTTTCTCTGTGTGCACGCCCTTGCAGTGTTGTTTACCAGGATGGATTTTATGGTGCAGACATCTATGTAAGTATCATTAACGTGCATGCCGTCCCTGTTTCCTCCCCGAGTCATTCCGTTTACAAGTTTGCTGCAGAGCTCTCTTCTCTACCCTCTTCCTGGGCTGTGGGGAAGCTCCCTGATGGACTTCAGAAGAAATGCAAAAAGCAATGGCCTTTCTCTAGTGTTAAACTAGACTCCCCGGAAAAGCGACATTGTCTCTGAAGTTCTCAGTATGGGCTGTGTTTCAGTGTTCTGTTTAAGATAGTGCCTACAGGTGTCGGCTCTAGAGGTAAAGGATATTTCCATGGCTTAGATTTTCTTATAGAAAACATTTAATGGTTTATCACAACCTTAGAAAGATTCTCTGACTCCCTCCCTCCTTCCCTTATCCTCTTCTCTCTCTATCTATGATTTTAGCAACAACCATCTCCTCACACAGGTGTATCAGCTGGGGTCTTCAGCCTCATTTCCTTCAACCTCCTTATTCTCTCCATTCCCCAAAACTAGTTACCTGCCTAAGACTAGTTTGTTAAATGGTAGCACTTTATTAACTTCTCATTTTTAGAAAAGAGTAGGGTGTCTGTCACCACCAGGACCTAATTACACTCACCTAGGCTGATCTCAAGGTAGTTACTCTCCTACATTGTCTTAGCAGCAGTGTTATGAAAATAGCTCAGATAAACACAATTTAAAATAAATAGGCAGTCTTGGGGGGATTTCCTAAATCATATGTGTATATGTGTATATGTGTGTGTATGTGTGTGTATATATATACATATATACACATATACTACAAATGACCTCAGATAAGTTCAGTGGGATCATATTTGTCATTTCATAGACTGGATAACAAAGAAAAATGAAACCATATTTCTGATGAAATTGATGTCATTTACTAGAAAATGGGAGAGACACTGGTTATTTAACTTTCCTCCTTTTGAATTTCAAATCATTACAATTTTGAGACGTAGTATTAATCTCCATCAGTGATGAACCTAGCTGGGTTCTATTATTACGGCAACAAGTACATTTATTATCATCTGCAGGGATTTTTCCATAATAAAATGAATGAACGACTGAGGTGTCCCTGACTCACCCAGTGAACAGCCAGTTTCCTTACTTGTATGACATAAGCCGATCCTTCTCATGTCCTCTTTGTGGAATTCCACTTCTCCTCCTTTGAAATATTGACGCACCCGGAGCTCATCCGCGTGCTCAGAAAACCAGAGAACTAGATGTCCGGGTGCAGCTCCCTGCTGGAGCTTGCCCTGGGAGGGGTTAGGCTAGAGCTGGCGGAGTAAGTTTAGGGCTTTTAAAAAAGGGGAATAGAGAAGTAATTGAGAAACAGAGGTGGGGGGAAGGAAATCTAGCAAAAAGGAAGCAATCTCCACCAACCCCCCACCAAACAATGGGGTGTCTCCAAGGCTGACCGCAGAGAAACACATGTGACACCAGCTACTGCGTGGGGAGCGGCCTTCTCGCTGTGCTTCCATCTCCTGGTCTGTGAAATGATGGGCTGACGGACGGGATGATGAACGTGGGCTGTCCTGCGGGTATTTGGATTGGTTCCGTTTCCTCGCCTCGTCGATGTTTGAAGAGCAGGAAGGAAAAGCCCTCCAGAGGTGGAGGATGTAAGGGCCCGAAAGAAGCCCAAGGACGGACTAGTTGGGACAACTGACCATAGTCTCCGGGGCTTGGGGTAAGAGCCTCAGCGAGGGATGGAGAAGGCAGCAGGTGCACAGCATCAGACGGAGGTCAGGAGAGGACCCCCACCCCGGAAGATTCTGCAGAAAGCGTCCCTGTGCTCTGGGTTCCTTGAGGATCGCTGACTCCCACACATTCATCATTTTGGGGTGAAGACCAGGTGCTCGGGGCACAGCTCCAGGCCTGACCTGGGCAAGGCGCCCTGTGCCCGTGCCCCCGTAAGTCCCCGCCACCCAGGCTTCCAGCACAGCTCCCCTCACCCTCCTCGAGCTGCCTGAGCCGAACAAGACAGTCACACCATTTCCCCACCGTTCACACTAGAACAACAGTAGGAGGTGTCAAGCGCCAGCTCCAAATAGTCCATTCGGGGCCAGAAAGCCGAACCGAGACACCAGCCTGGAGTTCTGTTCACCCAGCACCGGCTTCTGTGCTCTTTCCAAGAAGGTAGCTGGGGCCTTGCAGACCTTCCAGAATACTCTGCTCTGTGGAAGACAGCAGCTGGGGACCACGGCTGCAGACGGGCGTGTCCGCGGAGGCTGCAGCAGCCAGACCTCCCTCTCCCTGCAGCCACAGGGTCTGCTCAGCTGGATGAGGGGCCAAAGGGCCATGAATATTGCTGAGAGCCAGAGCGCCCCGGGCTGGCACACTGTGAGCGTCTTGAATGCGCTTCGCAGGCTGCTGCTCCTGCCTCCTTGGGAAACTGCTGTTCTGATGCATAAAAGGTCCCTGGTACTTCATTTTTTAAAGAAAGGAAGATTCCAGAGCCTGACAGCAAAGCTGCAGGTTGGATTTCACTTCAAGGAGTTTCTGACTTGCTTCTTGAGCTCACTGAAACAGTGCATAGGAACGGGCTAGGTGCTCCGTCCCCTCTGCTAGGGTTAGCTCAGCTTTGATGATGAGAAATTATTTTTTATTTTATTGGGCAGAGTAGGGAGTGTCTCTTTTGGGGTGCTTCTCCAATTCCCACCTCGCAGTGCAGCAGAGCCACCTGATAGCAGTGGTCACAGCACTCACCAGCGACTCCCCTGGGGACGCCTCTTTCCCCTGCCCTTATTAGCCTCTCTGTGAGCCAAGGCCTCTGCCTCCCTTCACCTGGCTCTTGGAGCCCTGGGGCATTTCTCCAAATGCAGAGAGGGAAGGATCTGAAAGACCTGCAGACCCCTGTGCTGGTCCTGGGGACAAACCCTCCCAGGGGGAGCCAGCCCCTTCACTCTTGGGGAGAGAGAATCTGAACGAGGATTGCGGAGGAAGGGCAGGGCAACCAGAGAGGCCCCAGCACTGGCGCTGCTGGCAGATCAGCAGAGCTGCCCTGAGTGGAGAGTGAAACGGGGGTGCTGGAGAGGGCTGAGCACAAAGCGAAGGCGTTCTGTGGCGAAGCGGAGCCCTGAACTACCCACTGCCCCCCACGACCTGGCCCTGGCTCGGCCGGTGTAGAGTCCTCAGCCTGGATGACATGGGTGTCCAGAGTAAGGCAGGGGAGTAGGGAAGGCCATTCCCTGGCCCGCTTTCCCATGAGGACATCACACACATGTGTGTATATGCGCACACGTGTGTGCATACATGCATACACGTGTGCACACATGGCAACCGCTAGGAATTTAGTTTATGTAGCTAGCATATCAGCTGTACAAGTCCACTATTATCACTTAGTGGGGCACTTTTTAAAAAAAAATCATATTAATTCCAAAGGGGGTCAAGTTAATAGAAAAAATAGTAGCAGGAATGACCCAGGTGGTGATGAACGATGTGAAACTCGAGTAGAAGCACTGAGTTCCTGGACCTAAAAGCAGCCTGTTCTGTTCCGGGCCGAAGCGCCAGACTGCATGAGGCCAGGATGGGTCATGGACTTGAAAATAAATGCTGTGTACTTGAGCTTCACTGAGGTGTATGTCTCCACCCACTCAGGCAGAAATCAAAGTTTGTGGCATTTGATCAAAAGATGCTACTGAAAACAGAAAGAAGAAAAATACAATAAAGTTGTAAAAAAGAAGCTTTTTGAAAAAAGGGTGAAATCGTGAATTCTGGGGAAGAGGAAGAAGGGGAGGTGGCGCCGACACGCTGATGTCAGCCGCTCTCCCTTTTATCAGCAAAGTCCTAAGCTTTCTAACATGGGTGCAGCGGAGAGCCCCTAGCAAATAGGTCTTGATAGGCCTCTGGTGCATTTTTACATCTTTCTATCATTCCACTCGTTATAACTCTGCTGTAACAAGTTTCTGGTTGACACCATGGCCAAGCACAATTATTTCTGAATTCTTGTCTCGCTGCTATCCGTGGATCTTAGAACAGAGAGCTGTCCTCATTTCACCGATGTCTGACTCAGGAAGAAGTGTCAGAAGCTTTGGTAGCACGGGAAGCTGGCAAGCAGAAAGCCTCCAAAAAAATCCCCTAATCCCGAGCCCCTGTTCTCAGCGTGGCCCTCGGCGAACCAGCCATAGACTGGTTGGGCACCCCAGGGCGGGGCACCTGAGAAGATGAGCACCTAATCTGTGAGAGACAAGACCCTCAGCCCACAGCTTTGTTGTCTCATCACCCCCTCACTACAGCCCGGCCTTTATTTATTATGTCTGCTGTTCTTTCAGACCAGCATACTTCTTTTCAGGAAAGAGATGAGTGCTTTGTCCAGAAGTCTTCCATGGTGCTGCGGGCTGTGTACCATGCCATGTAGCCACAGCGTTCAAGGCTGAAGCCCTGAGCCCACAGCATAGCATTGCCACCTGGCTGAGTTTTGAGAAATGCAGGGAAATAAAGGAAAGGAGGAGAGGTGAGAGGATGATGGTGAGCATGATGGCTAGTGGTGGGCAGCCCACCAGGGGATGATGTCCACATGGAAATAAATAATAAATAAATAAATAAGCAGAGGCATCTGGGGCAGTGGAGAGAGTGAGAAGGAGAGGGAGAGAGAAGAGTAAAATTCTGAAAGGTTTCCGTGCATGCATTTAAAATTTAACTTAAAGAGGAGGGTTATGGTTAAGTAAAACTAAATTAAATTGGAAAGAAAAGTCATACCAGATAGAAGGATGGATATATGGATGGATGTATGTATGTATGGATGGATGGATAGGTGGATGGGTGGGTGGGTGGATGGATGGATGAATGAATGATCTTTTTATACTAAACATATATTATAAAGCCATATATATACAATTACATAAAGTCTTTTTAAGGTTGGTCCTGAAATCTCTTAAAATGTTCAGTTGCCTTGATGCCTACCTTAGAACTGGAAGGTTTCACTTCAGACTATACCCTCTCATGTTGAAGATTAGCCTTGCCCGTGAATAACTCTCACTATCAAAACTTGCTTCCTGTCTGCCCTGGGTTCTACTGGGACCTTGTCCTTGTGACGGCAGGTGACTGACACACAGACCAGCTGGAGCTTTTCTCGACACCTGCGCGCACACACACACACACACACAATCTTTCAGGTGATTTATATTCAAAATAGCGTTGGTAACTTCCATGTGATACAGTATTCAGAAAATGCAATTGTGCTCTCAGGTATTTGTTGAATTAAATTCAAAAAACTGAAAGTGTGGATACTGTGATGGTTTTAACTACAGTCACTTCAATTGTTTCAGCAATTAGGATGAAAATGAAATCCTCAGGGATTCTAGGGAATGAGGCATGAGATCAAGACATTTGAAACAATTCCCTTGACCTGTTGGCATAGACTTAGAAATGTAAGAAGCCATGAAAATATCATTTACTTTTAAAACACTAGTTATAACACAGCCTTCCTGGTTGTGCTCCCACCTCACCTCTGCTGCTTTCCTGCAGACATCTGCAGCTAAAGAGGTCTGGTGGTGTTGCTTCCTCTTTTGGGCAGCCGGGACACTCTCAGATCTTCGGGAAGTAAGAGAAGCAAACTTGTAAATGAATCGCTTGGGAACTTCTGTCTGACTTATGCATTTTCTTTTATTTATCTCATTTGTACATTGAAAACATTACATTTCTGTTTCCTTATAGAGTAGTGTATCAAGAGCCTGTGTATGGCAATAAATTGCTGCAGGTATGAAATCCCAACTGGGGAAAGCTCATCACTGCGATTGTGGGTTGCAGTGAACTCTACTCCTACTAACAAGACACTGTTGGGGCGGGGAGATGTTCTCTAACCGAGAAAGAGGGAAGACTTAACTGAATTTTCCAGTTTTGATGAGAATTGTACTAGCCCAGGCATGGCCTCCCTTACATGTCTTCTGAGATGACCACCGATTGCGTTGAGGGCAGTTCCTTCGCTAACACTCAACAGCCACCATCATGCTAGCTCATCACCAGCAAAACAGAGATCCGGTGACCGGTCATTTTTTTTGGCTTAAAAGGCACGAATACAACTTCATGAACAGAATGACTGGGCTCCCTCCTCCCAGTTGTCTGGGTGATATTTTAGTAGTTTCTGGAATCCACAGGAGTGGTTAGAATCCAGTGCTCTGTACATCAGGGGCATCTCATAGCTCTCCTGACATCCTGGTTTCATGCTAACTTCTTCTACATTTATTTCACACCTACTGCTATAGCTTTCAAGCCTATTTCTCACTGCTGAAGCAACCTCCAAATGAACGAATTTGCAGGAAGACAAAAGAGCCAGCACTGGCTTGTCCTGGGCCAAAATGTGTCCAAATGTGGTCTATACCCTGCATTAAAACTGTCATACAAAACAAAAGGCGAGTGTAGGCCCAAGGATCGTCACTGTGGGGTATGACAAGGATTCCCCTATAACCTGCAGTTCTCATTTTTGTTCACTATTAGGTCCATTAAGAAAGTCTATGTAGTTTTTAAGCTGTGCAAATTCATGGCGTTCCAAAGAAGGAAGAAATCTAATACCAAAGTGGAGGATTTGGACCTAGAAAGGGTCAAAATAATTAAAATTGCTGAGAATAACTTTTATTTTCACATTTCCAGAGAACTGGACTTCTGTGGATACACTTCAAAACCAGGTGCATGCAGAACACACATGAAACAGGGAGTGACGATTTATATTTGTATTTCAGTTTCTACCTTTGCAAGTATTCTTGTAAAGGATACTGTGGGAAAACGTTGGTGTATACACCTACACCCAGACACCCAACCCCCGTTCACACCTAGTA
This sequence comes from Galemys pyrenaicus, assembly GCA_019455555.1. Taxonomy (NCBI): domain Eukaryota; kingdom Metazoa; phylum Chordata; class Mammalia; order Eulipotyphla; family Talpidae; genus Galemys; species Galemys pyrenaicus. The sequence continues at coordinate 1,655,871 of JAGFMF010011768.1, forward strand.
AGACCTCGCAATTCTCAAGAAAAGAGGAGGCCAGTGGTGCAGGAAGTCCCCCGCCGGGTCCTTAGCCCTACTCACGCTGGAGGGAAAGTCTTGCACCCAGTAGGTCCTCCCTATGACCGCGCACCTCGCTGGCTTCCTCCTCTCTTCCTAATTCATATCTGGATAGTAGAACTTTGTTTCCCAAAAGTACGCTCTAAAGTTGAGGATGCGATGACCCTATGCATCTGCTGAGGGTCCCCGGGGAGCTCAGCGTGCTGGTCCGTGTGGTTTTAGGGAGCATCAAAGATGGCGTCGCCACTGTCCTGTTATTTAACTCAGCATTTCCCAGACCATTTAGTCATGGACACCTCCCTTTCCTTTACTATCACTGTGAAAGTCCCCCAGCACCCCCTTGAAAACGCTGCTCTCCCCAGGCACGTCCAGAGTCAGGTTGACAGAGGAAATGCTTCAGACACCTGAGCTGGGATCTGGATGGTCCCATCTGATTTGAGGGCCGCCCCTCATGGCCATTTAAAATTGATATATTTTTTAGTAAAATGGCGTTTATTTTTTGCCAGCCAATATATGAAAAAATGAATGTGATCTGTGAACGGGGGTGTAGAACTCTATCATGCTGGTCCCCCCATTTTTCACTTGTCACACACTTTGGTGGTGAGAAAAATCTGACCATCAAGCTGTGTTTCTGCGCTGAGGTCTGGAGGACCCGTTGCACCCTGAACTCAACTTGGTGACAGCGAATGGAAGCGCGTACTCCTTTTTCAGCTGTCACCACAGAACCTTGCAGAAGCTCTGGCTATGCTCAGTGAGCTGCAAAATATGGAGCAATAAAATTGATTAGAGTCACCTGTTAGAAAGGCAAATTAAAGCAATTTGTATTTTTTGATCATTTTACAGTGTGTGCACACATACACCAGTTAATACACAACTCTGTTATTCCCCTAATGTGGGTCTCACGCAGAAGAAGAATAGTGAAGGAAGACAATGCAATATACAGAGACCAGAGACTGGAGGTATCCAGCCACCTAATCCTTTCCCCCAATTATCACATGTATCAGCGACCACTTAAAGGTGCATTGTCCGAAACAATAGTCGCCAGTCCCCTGTGGCTATTTATATTTAAATTCAAATGAGCTCCAATTAAATAATTAAAAAGTCAGTTTATTTTAAGACCACACTTCTAGCAGCCAGCTGACACTTAGTGGCTGCTGCATGGATGGATGGTGCAGGCCAGGCCAGAGAACATTTATTTCCATTATCATCAAAAGATGTCCAGAAAGGAGATCTCTGAGCAAGGTCAAAATCTCTCACCTAACTCCACAGACCAGCAAACTATGACCTTGGATCTTGAACTCTTGAAACAGAGATGCTTGTAAACAAATTGCTAAGTAGCAAAGACAAGTGTCAGGGCACTGACCGAGGGGCGTGTCTCACCCAGAAACACACACTCATTTTCTCGAAATGGCCAGTTCACATGCACACACACAGAGGCTGGGTCTTCCTCCAGAGTGCCGTGAGAAGGACATCTGTTGGAGAGAAAGTCCCCAGATGTACACACGTCTCCATTTTATGTGCACACGGTAGAGATCAGTAGCCACGAGGCTACTTTTTGTTATCTTCTATTTGCCTGAGATCATTCCTTCTCACTTATCAAGCTGACTACCCGCTTACATTAATGGAAACTATTGCAGAACTGGGGAGTGTGGGGGAGGGCATGTACAGAGATCTAACAAAAGGGGCCTAGATTGTGAGAAATCTTTGCTGGGACCAAATTCAGTCACAGAATCATGATTGATTTCCATGGCACTTGAGGCAAATATCTTTGCACTATCACAGCTAAGCACCTCCCACCTATCAGCTAGCCAGAGTCAGTGCTCCCCTCCTCATTAAGGTACATGCCTGCACACCTGTGCCTTTCTGGGTGCCTCATAAAGCCAGGGACACAGGTGAGCAGAGGAAAAGAGGTATTCCGGAAACCTGGTGACCTAGTTTCCTCTCGCCTGTCACTCTGCATCCAGAGCTGGGTGTGGGCCCCCTCCACTTTGGCAAATCCTCAGCTTGGGGCGGGAGCCGTGGTTCCTAATTAGACAACATGGTGTTTGCAGCACCAGGTGGTGGCTCATTAATGAACGCTAAGCCCTCTTTTTGCAACGTGCACGTTGTTTTTCAAGGGAGGCTTTTTAAAAATATATATACCCTGGTTCCAAGTTACTGGTGATTATCTGTCAGGCAGTCTTGGATGTGCCTTCTCTGGGACTGATGCAAAGAACAAAATCCTTTCAGTATAAATCTAGATGGTTCCCGTTGCTTTGTTAACAGAAGCAGATTTATTCTGAAAGCTGGCTGTGACTAGAAGGTAGAAATACATCATGGAAGACAACTTGCCTACATTTTGAAAGATGCTTCAGCAGCTCCCTACTTGCAGCTCTGTCCTATCCTATTGCCTGCTTTTTTCTATACACGAGACCAGGCAGTGTCCCAGACTCATGGCCCCGCTGTCACCTTCCTGACACTGCAGCGGCCTTAGCCTGTGTGCCCCCGACACTATTCTGAGAGACACCCCTTCTGGCGAGGGTGAAGGCGCTGCCTTCGGAGGACTATGGGCTGTACACCCTAATTAGCACCTGGATGGCCCCTGTGTTATCAGTGGAGAGGGGATCCTGTTTGTTAATTGCGCTGAAATGGTTGCGCAGTGCTTGGTGTGTCGCTGCGCTCGGCTGGGCAGGGCGCTCTGTTACTTTCACAGTTTGATAATGGATGCTTCACTAAACACAATTCCTTTTGAATATGCCCATTTGCTTGTCCTCTGCTTAATTGAACAATTGCAATTACTGGTACATACAAGTAAATGTTAATTATTTTTTTCAGATTTTTTTCTCTCTTAATGATCTTATTTACAAATTAGATGACTTTATCATATTTTCCACACCAAATTCCCCATCCGAACCAGTGTGATCTCTTCAGTCAAGAACAGGATTTTTAGAAAGCATTCTCCACTGTTTTTGAGTCATTATGCAACATTCAGAAAGCTAGAGCGATTTCCTTTATTCGTGCTAGAGGTTAAACTCCATATGCAAGAGCTTACTAATGTGATGGTTCCTTTTTTAGAAATAAAAAGGTAAGACAGGAGGGCTTTAACTTGTCCTGAATTTGGAATGATCAATCATTGTGTCAATAAAATGTATGTTAATAACTAATAAGTAAAAGTGAAACATAATCATTTCTAAAAATCTGGAAAGTTCAGCAAAGTATAAGAAGTGTTTAAATAATCCGCCTTAATCCTCTGGGCCCCGAGACAACCACTATTAATATTTAGGTCCATATCTTTCAAAGGGTATGTGGGTTCTCCCTTTGGGCCGAGCTTAAGGCCGCTAACCTTTAACATCGGCTGGGGGCGAATTCAACTCCCTGCCTTTCTAATCGGTCTTCTACTTCCCCTTTCGCACTAAGCTTTCATTAACCTCCACTTTAGACTGATAGATGTGGGTCCCTGCTGCCCTGTGGCCGCACAACTGGGGAGCCGTGAGCTGGTCGCTCTGCACTCCGCAGCCCTAAACACGGCTCTCCTTGTATTGCAGGGTGGTTACGCCGCATACCGCTACGCCCAGCCTACCCCTGCCACTGCCGCTGCCTACAGTGACAGGTAAGCTCCCTGCTCGTGCCTGACAACTACTTGGAAATTAATTAGTCGGTGGGAGAAAAGATTCTCGTCTGGTCTTGGTGCAAATGCATGACCGCCGGGGAGGTAGCACCCAGACATTCAGGTCCAGGCGAACCAGGGACCGTGCAGAGAAAGGGAAACGACGAAGGCCACGGTCCTTCCATGCAGTCCAGCTCTCCCGGCCCGTCCCAGTCCAGCTGCATGCCCGCGCACGCGCCCTGCACGACCTCTCGCGAGGCCGCGTTCATCGAACTCGTAGGGCCAAAACCAGAAGACAATCCCGCAGGTTTACCTCAACTCCAAGCACCGCATTCCCCTCGTTGACACAGTTTTACCCCCCCACAAAGCATTCCCTCCATTGCAGTGAGTTCAAAACCAAGGGCTACCGAGTGCATCTGGCCTTCACAAGGAGGTTCGTTCTTTTTGGCAGTGCCCAGAGGCCGCGCTCGAACATCAGCCGGCTTTGCCCGGCAGTGCGCGCCACACGGCGAGGCTGGCGGTGGAGGGGCAGAGTGAGCCTAAGCCATGCAGGATAGGAGGCTGGAGCTGGGGGCTCCGGGGGGCGGGGCGGAGAAGCTTCTGACTGAACAGATGACTGGGTTCCTGAAATGGCAAGCCGCAGCTATTTCTGTCTAGGTGACTTGAAAAAGAAAGCGTGTGTTTCCATTGAATGCGACTCGTTGGCTCTGTTTTCTGGGGACACGAATGTGAATGTTTGGAGGCTCTGCATGCACAAATGTCACTGAGGATGCTTATTTTTGGTGATGACTCCTTTGATTTAAAAATATGTTCCATGAATAAAACAGTACTGGGAACGATTTGCATGTGTGGCTGAGGCATGCTGGGCCAGACAGGTAAGCGGGCATGTGTCTGACTCCTGAATAGGATGTGTCAGCGGCCCCGGGCTCCTGCCTGGCCCGTGGTGATTCAGTCCCTACCTTGGTGTGCTCTGGTGTGCTTTCTTTGCGATTCCATTCCATTTCTCACACGATGTGTTGTTAGCTCATTTTAGCTGCAGAGTTCTTCTGAGGTATAATCAAGCAAAATAAATCCCTGAACCCTAAAAGCTGTACTTTGAAAACTCCGTGCATCAACTTGTAATAAATGACTCTTTGGGAAGAGAGAATTGAGGTCTTCTGTCTGGTTTTGCACAGGTATTATGACTATTTTCCTATCAACAGCCACAGCAAATCCTCAAATCTGGAAGAAGCCTCCATAGAAACTCCAACGATTGCTCAGATGAGGTTCTAAATGCATTGGTTATCCAGTTAACCCATCATCCATTGCCCAAATGTGTTTTATGTCAGAAGCTGTCTTCAGTAAACTTTGACACTAGATTAAGGAACCAGGGAGGGTCAATAAGGCTAATAAAAATGATGCCAATCTTGAATCATCCCGCAAATGAAAAGACTTAATACGATTGAATCTTAATACGATTGAATCCTGCACACAGCAGATTCTCAAAGTATCAATTGTAATGCACTTCATCTGCAACCCTTAATTATTTTTATGAAAATATCTCTAGATGCTAAATTCTCAAACACCCACTTTATGTATAATTATAATCATAGTAACTTTAGCCTGCTGTATAATTACGAGCATCTTAAACAGATTTATTTCTTTGGATTTTTATCTTCCTTCTCAGTATAAGCACATCTATCTTCAAGTTGAAAAAAGGTTAATTACAAAGATATAATTTAAATTGCCTTCTTCAATAAGACTAATCTACACATTTCAAAATAATAAACAACGTTTAATACTATTCTTAGATGCAATTACTTGAGAATCTGGCCACCTCTGTTTGCATTCATCTAAAAATTAAGTTAAAATCTTGCTGCATTTTGGGGCATTGTACATGCAACTATATGTATAAAATCTGTTATTTTAATATTATTATGATTTCTTTTTGGCAACATGCCCTGATGAAAAATTGCTCTCGTTCTTGGATTGCTAAATCTTGAGCAACTGTGCAATTCCCACATCGGTGTAATAGTTTCACTTGAAGAAACCGACTAAATATACTTGTGTCCATGTAATTGGCCTCTTGCTGTTCATTAAAGAAATTTGCACTTTCGGTCTTTTTGGTTGCTGTGGAAATTGATGACTAGATCTCCTTAGTTTTATTGTAAGCAAGTTACATGCCACCTCTGGAATTATCGCATTGAGATAAATATAGTAATAGATAAATTACCAGCAAACAATCTTTAAAATGACACTTCTGGTTTGATTTGTAAAGTTTATTTATGAAACAGCGGTACTCCCTTTTAGTTTTGGTGAGCCTCTCAAGAAAAGGAAGACCTTTTTACGGAAGACACATATTTGGGGGGAAATATGAAATTTCTGAAAGAGTTTTTCAGTCTGGATTAAAGATGTCAAGTATCCAGAATTTACTCAGTGTTATTACACTGTCACAAGGTAACAACAGCAGTGATAGCCTGTTAGCTGTTGTTCTCTAGGAGACAGGCAGGATAACAAGGAGAAAGACTTCTTGACCCAAAGAAACTCCTTCGAAGTAGGAAGCAAAATGAGCAGGAGCGAGCCTGGGTAATACTCATTGGTCATCATCAGCTCCGTCAGAAGAGAAACGTCAACAACCTCTCCCTGTAATCGTGAGATTTGTTCTTCAGATGTCTTGAAAGCGAAAGGACTTTGATATCCCTAGTTGGTAGAATGTTACCTTTTACCAGCACAAATTAAGCCCTCATCGAATTAGCAATTCGGGGACCTTTGGAAAACCCTGAACTCCAGTGACATCAGGATTGTCCAGAAGGTCCTTGATGGGCACCCACCTCTCCTGCCTGTCGTCCTCTCTGTTAAACGATCCCATGCTTGATTATCTCGGCGCACCCTAAGACTTCCCGAACGCTGACCTCCAGAATGAAGACCCTCTAGTGCGGGCAGAGATTCCCCCCCAAGAAAAAGACCTGGCAGGACTAGGTCATTCTGTAGTCCCGCCGAAGAATGTAATGGGACTAGGCAAACATCTTTCCTTGGCTCTTAGGAACCCTTTGGTAAGCACTTGACCTCTGCCAATCTTTATTTCTGCTCTCACTTTGATCTCTGGAAGCCAACCGTCCAGACTCCCAGAGGAGATTGTTTTCTGAGCTTGAACCAGCCAAAGCATGGCAGGGGCGATGGTCATCTGGTCATTGCATGCTCCTTGGCGTGGCTCATGTGTCCGTGGTATGTTCTGGTTTTGACAGGTCCATCCTCACATTAGCTGGGTGAATGGCTTGCTTGAACTAAGCCTGGGGGCAGGCTTCTCTTTCTTGACTGGCTCTTGGTTTCTCTGTGTATTATGACTTGGTCCTTGTTGCATCTTTGAGTAGCCACATTGGGAGGCGGGAGGGGGGACAGTCCCTTGTCTGATGGATTGTGCCACAGGTCTGGGGGAACATCTTGTGATGTGTACGTAGCTTTGAGAAGAACGTGATCTTGCCAGAAAGGCAGACATTTGTCATGCTCGTCCTGCTCGCTGAATATCCCTACACCTGATGACTGTGCATGAGAACGTCCTTCCACCCAAGGGCAGAGGAGAACTAGGCCAGCTGGAGAGAAAGGGATACAGAGGGAGCACTTGGAAACTCCTCGCAGCTGGGTGCACGCTGGTTACCAGGGGGCATTTCTTCTTTCACGTAAGACATGCATTTCCTTTAAACATCCCTGTAAGTCATGCAGTGGGAGCTCAGTTGAGCCCCAGCCACCCAGAGCCCCCAGACAACAGAGAGGGAGAGAGAGAGGCAAGCAACAGCGATGTGTTTGATTTATTTTTCTGTGCCTTGGTTGACTTTTTGAGACCTTAACGTTTTGTTGACTGGGTAGTTTTAGACTGTACCATATGAAATTGCTATTTTTTGTGAGACAAAAATGGTAGAATATTGGCAATTTCATGTAGCCCAACTCAAGATGCCATAATATGAATTATCTTGCTCTCTGCATTTGAAATATACATATATATGGCTATAATATGTGTCGTGTATACATGCATGTATACATATTTTTATATATGTGAAGATATGTATATACAACACACACACACGTGCCTTAGGACCTCACAACAGACTGATGAGAGTATCTAGGAAAGTCTGAATTCAAGGAGGCAGACTCATAGCGTATAGGCAGTCACAGCCACATATTGAGACATCTCTTAAATCTGAAACTCATCACCTATGAGTAAAAAATGATATTTCAGAGAAAAACAGATGAGTAACTCCTTCTTAAAACTCCATAGGGATAAGCAGGCATGTCTTTGGGGTCATGGAGAACTTGGTATACTCTTAACTTAAAATTACATAGGGGTAGGCAGACAGACAGCTAGATAACTCAATAGATGGATGCATAGATGAGTGGGGGTGTGGATGGACCGATATAAACATAGGTAGATGACCAATAAATATATACATAGATACACAGATGAATATAGATGAATGGAAAGAAAAAAGAGAGGAAAGGATGTTAAGGAGGGAGGGAGAGAAGGAGAAAGTGGGAAAGAAAGGGAAAGGGAGGTAGGGCAAGAAGGAGAGAGAGAGAGACAAAGAGAGGAGAGGAAAGACCATCTTTTCTAACAGTCCATCATAAGTCTAAGTATAGGAAATAGAACTAAATCCCTATATACAACCTTAGTTGCCTCTTCATTGGAAAAGTGAAAGGATTTGAGTTGATTTCCATCAGTGCGGTTTCTCCCTTTGTATTTTAGGACTTTCACTTTGTGGACAGAAATTAAATATATAGAAATGTCATTGTTAAAATAAGGTTAAGCTTTGCATTTAAAATGATAGGCCAGTTTATTTGGATCCTTCACGAATGGTATAGCATCAAGACAAAGGCTTTGCCAACCTCTCTGGCACAAGAGTGTCCCCAGTAGAAATCATTTCACCATTTAAGGGTTTTTTTTTTTTTATTTCCTTTTGTTTTTAGAGAAAGGTTCATTTAAAAAATATTGCTATACGGTAGAGACTTAACAATTTTACTTTTTCTGGCTGTGAGAGGGAATACAAAACAGACAAAGGAGGGAAATCTATTGTTTTCCCCATTCCTCTTCTGTCCATAAGGGCTAAAAGTGTTTCTGGTTAAAGAGCAGAAGGCCGCTGTCCTCGAGCCTGTTCTTGGCGGTTGTGCAAGGAGTGATACTCGCCTCTTGCCCAGTGCCGTGTTAACACCTTGTCCCGGGCCAGGTCAAGATCCAGGGCCGCTGCTGGTGACCTTCTTACTGGTGTGCTATGACCATCAACTCCCTTTCCCAGGGAAACAGACTTTTTCCAGGTTTATTTTCACATGCTATTTCAAGTAGCCTTTTTAAATACAGTTTGGATATGGCAAAATAAAAGCAGGCAACTCTTTCTATTTTTTTTTTTTTTTTTGCATAGAAGAAGCAGGGTGTAGGCCAGAGGAGCAGGAGATGAGGGGATTCACCACCGTAAGGAGTAGAACAGGAGGATCTACTGAAATACACAGCAGGCAAGACAGGAGAGGTCTGGTGTGCCTCTGGCCGGGCTCAAACTCGGGTCCTAGGACTGGTAGAACTGAGACTTAACCCCTAGGTCACCAAGGAGGAAAGTGGGTGACTCTTGTGCTAGATGCCCTATTATGTGCTGTTTGCATTTTCTGTCTCTTTGGAGAACTCCTCTGCGGGAGCACTGCAGGACTTGGCGACGCCAGGTCAGTGTTCTCGGAGGGCCAGGCTGCAGAGGGTCCGTCCCGAGGAGGCTGCTGACCGCTGGTGTCAGGTCCCGTGTTCAGACGAGGGCTCTGGGTCTGGGCAGTCACTTTAGATTCCTACACTAACCCCGTGGTGCAGAACAAGGCAGGGAACAGGAGTTACAGCTCTGTGCCTTTTTTGATAGTGACTTGTTGAAGTTTTTGTTTTTTATCTTTTCTGCCATTTTGCCTCATCCCGATGAGCTCAGCAGGGTTCCACAATTTTAACAGTGATGCTCTGTCAAGTTGTAATAAAATGTAGCAGGAATGTCTTATTTATATCCTTCTGCACCCCAGGGCCTGCAAAATTATGTCCTGTTCTTTATTAAAACCCCAGGTTGAAAAGATGATAGATAGATAGATAGATAGATAGATAGATAGATAGATAGATAGATAGATAGATAGATAGATAGATAGATAGATAGATAGATAGATGGATAGATGGATGGATGGATGGATGGATGGATGGATGGATGGATGGATGGATGGATGGATGGATGGATGGATGGATGGATGGATGGATGGATGGATGGATAGACAGACAGACAGACAGATAGACAGGAAGACAGACAGACAGGCAGGCAGATAGATAATACAGATAGATGATAGATAGGATGGATGATGGATGGATGGCTAGAAATAGACAAGTATATAATATTCTTATTTTGTATTTACGTTTATAGTATTACTGTTTTTAAAGTTCACTTTCTTAACAGATTCATGTTTTTTCTGTGACTCAGTGTCCCTTCAGGAAGAAAAAGCAGGGCTAATGAGGCTAATGAGCTTCAGGATAGCTAGACAGAAACACATTTTACCTGTGAGTTTCCCATTATAAAGGCTCATGGACTGGATGAAAATAAATTTCTTTAATAAAACTTGCACTGTGCATGCAGGGCTCCCGTTAAAACGTTCATTAGCTGGAAGTGGAGGACTGTACTGCCTGCCCTGTTGACTCAGCCTTGAAGGGCCAACCCAGGAGGGGAGCGTGGTGGGGCAGATCAACCAGCACTGGATTCAGACCACCCCTCCATGACAATTATGATAATAGTGTTAATGACGGTGGCTGTTTGTGGAGTCCTGCTAAGTGATGGACAGTGCCCTAAGGCTATAAGTACCCTGTCATCAATAGTCACACCAGCTCTGTAAGACAGATGTTGCCACCTCCATTCACAGGTGGAGCAGCTGGCTTGGACGAGTTGCTAACTGTAGCTCAAAAGCCAAGTGCATGGCCTTGGTCACAGGGCGCTTTGCTTCCTGTCGGCCCGGGAAGTCCTTTCTGTGGCCTGGGCTTGCCACCCCATCTTTGTGGATCTGTGGATCCAACCTCATAAGTGGCTTGAAGTTTAGCAACAATGTCTGTGCAATATTCAGACACACAGGGCACTCCATAAGGTAATCTTCGTTTTATTTTCGTGTATTCCCATCAGATAACCAACTAAGAACTTTAAATCTGAATAGCAAGAACAAACGCTGAAGTAGCCAAAAATATTTAGGTTGTTTAAGTTCCACCCGAATCTTAAAATTCTGGGTGCTTTTTTTTTTTTTTTTTTTGTAGATTTGGAATCTTCAAAGAATTAGGAAGACCACTGGCCAAACTCACTAGACTGAGTGTGGTGTAGACAAACCTCTTAAAATGTAATATATAGGGGTATAAGCAAATTGAGTCCTTTTAAATCCACTAAGTTCCAGGAATACGGTAATGCTTGGCTTTCACTTTTTTTATGGAAAAACTTTATTTATTTTGGGTCCCATAAGCCCTATAATACACTGCTCTCCAAAGTTTGAATATTTTTTTAAAGATTTATTATTTATTCACACAAGCACTGGGTATAAGCCAGAGTCCAGGAAGGTGAGAGGTTTCACCAGAGACAGAGTGGGGAGCAGAACAGGCAGAAACACACTGCTGAGGGGAGCAGCGGGGAGACAGGAGAGGTCTGCTGCGCCATGTGGGTCCCCTCCCTGGCCGGCGGCAGGGATTGAACTCATGCTGCAGTAGCTGCGGTTTACTTCATAGAGCATTTCTTAACCCGCTGTGCCACCAGGGAGGCCCCCAAAGTCTGAATATTGATGTCAGATTTTCTTGAAGACAGCAGTTACATATTATCTTTCCAATCCTTTTTTCCCCTTTTCACCGTGTAGATTTCTATTTTGACATTAACTTCTTTCTTGGTAGCATCTCTTATGTGTCAGGTACCATCAAAAACTGGAACAAACAATCCGACGAGGTCAACAGTAAAGTTAGGGTAACCCTAAAAGTGACAAAATGGGACACCTGGGGCAGGGAAGTGAGCCACTGATAATAATGATAACAGTGACTGGTGTGTTAATAATGAGACACCATGACTGTCCCAGGACAGCCAGAACACGCGTGGTGTCCCAAGTGGAAGCCGTCCACGCAGGGGGCTGGGGGCCGGGCAGTCCACTCGCTGAATTTCCAGCGTCCACTCTCTTCCAAGCCCTGGGCTCTGTCCCCATCCTTACAAAGACAGGTCGTGGGCATGTTTCAACTTCAGAAAGTCATGCTAAGCTGTGACTTCAAGCTTCCGATCATGTATCGATTTTCTCTAAGGATCAGATAGTTCTGGTGGGGCATTCACCAAAAAACTTAGGATACTGAAGATAATTCTATTTTCTGTCACCCTATTCTGGATATCAGCACTGATTTTTATCTGTGAACAAATGAAGTGGCTTTTAAATCATGAAGGAGGAAATACAAAGCCCTTGGTGTGGTTTCCACTTGAGTTATGGACACAAGACTCTGGATGCAGGGGGACATGGCTGTCCCTCATAGGTGTATTTGCTCTCTTTTTTAATTCCAAAGTCATGCTTCCCTAAACACATATTACAAGAAAATGTGCTCCGGTCTTTGTTTCAAGGACTAATTGCCTTTGCCTTTTGGTCCATAATCTATAATGGCTTCTCAACAACTGTTATACCCTATTGAATGAATATTTAATTGAAGCAGTTATAAAAAAGGGAACCAAACCTGGAATAGCCAACAGACTGGACCAACAAGGAGTCGGGGAGATATTAAAGGGAATTCCGAGCCAGCAGCCCATAGCTGTCACAGGCATGTGGCTCGGCACTTTTGCCAGTGACAAGACGCGATGGAGCAGCTCTGCTGGTCCTGTCGTGGCCTAATTACACACTCGTCTGGTTGCAGATCATTGACTTGATCGGCCACAAAGAAGCAGGTAAAACCAATCTTTTAAGTGGGGCCGCCAGGACCCTTCAGCTGTGAAGGGTTTAGAGGCAGGTGAGGCACCTCTGGTGAGAGCGGGCCCGGAGACCCCTGGATGAGTCATTTCCATGGCAAAAAAACATAGAAGGCAGTTCTCCAGGCAAGTGCAGGGAACATGCACTGGGTCGAATCTCGGCTCAGGAGGCCTTTATGAACTCCCCTTTTTTGGGGGGTGGAAGGTCACTAGGTCATCTATTATGGACTACTTTGGAGGTGAAGCAGTACCTTTTACTAAAATTTCTAGTCTTTTCCTTAAAGTCACCAAAGTAATTCTGACTCTGTACCTACAAAGAAGGGTTTAAATTCCTTTCCAGAAGAACTGATTTCTCGTCCGATGTGGCCTCTCCATCATTCACGGTTTTGTGTGGAGCACCTGCCTGTGAATGGCCACTGGACGTGAATAAGTGACCTGTCGTGACTCCTTGGGGAGAATAACAGCAATAGTTTCCTCTGCAGTCAGACTCTTCCCAAAATCATAGTGCATTTCGTATTTAATGTATGTAGAAATCCAGTTTCGGGGTCTTTGAGGAATAACGAGTCTAGCCTGACATTGTTTCCGACCTTACGCTTGCTGCTTGGCTATGTGGTGGGTTTTCCAATAGATGATAAATGGTGGGGAGCTGAAACATAATCAAAGCCAGACACCCCTTTCCCTTAATTATCTTAATGATTTAGATCGAGGTGCTTTGGCCTGAGGTTATGTAAAGACCCACCCATCCCATGACCTAGTTCCCAGCATCCACTGCTTCTGTAGCTGTGGCGCTCCTTTGCAAAGAAATGATGATCGTTGGATGCTCCTCGCTTCTTCTCCTGCCCTGTCTCCTCTCATTTGAACTTCAGATGGCGTTCAAAGAGGAGAGACTTATTTTCTCCATTATTCAGAGCCATGAGGAGCTTGGTGGGCCACTCTCAGCCCACATGCTCTGAGCTTCAAACATGTGCTCTGAACACTGTCATCTCCACAGCTTCCCCACAGTGAGAGTTTTTCTGCTATTCGTTGTCTTTTGTCTTCAGTGTTTCGATCTCAACATTAAAGCCAAATGAACCACAGGGAAAGAAGTAATAATCTTACTCTGTTCTGAAATCTTGGGACTGGAATGGGTCCTTTTGAGGAACCACCATTTTGCAAAGTAAGGTTCCCCTGGACCAACTGGATTGGCCTCAATAGGAGCTTGTGAGAAATGCAGAAGCCCACCACCGTCCCCCTGAGTGTTCAAGACATCGGGTGACATGTATGAAGTTTGAGAAGCACCCCTCAAGGGGGAAGCTTCAGTTCTCCCTCAGATGCAATAAATGACGTAGAGGTTTGGAGAAACCTCATAGTATGTAAGAGAATTTGTCTTCGTGAACTATTGATTTGTAACCATCTCCTCCCTCCTCCTCTTCTCTCAATGAGAAAATCAGTGCCCCGCATGGTGGGGTGTCCCTCCCACTTCTGTCTCTTGTGACTTCCTCCTTCCACTGGACGAAGGCCATCCGTCACTTGCTTTATCCCAAATCCGTGGGTAGAGAAGGGACTTCAGCAAATACCATTCAGTGAGCATGCAGAGCCTCCTGCTAACATAAAACGAACCCCGGGAGAGCTCGATCTGACTTCTCTTAACTTTACGGAGCCCCTTTTCTTGTCTGCTAAACGGAAAATATGATACTGACTGGAGTCAGAAAGAGCTAACGCTATTCATATAAACTAAAAGAGGGCACCCAAATGCCTGGGGCCAGCAGTGATTCCATTGTCGATTGACAGATTTTTTTTTTATTTATTTAATTACGTTTGACATCATTTGTAGTCCCCAGGGAATTCCCACCACCACTTTACCCATGTGCCATCCCCTCAGTCCCTTGTGCTCTTTCTGCCCTCACCCCGGGATTGACAGATATATTTTTCAGTAGACCTGAACACTTGAACATAGATAGCGCGGAGCAACCAAATTAAATCAAATCCACCTAAAAACGCAATCCCTATTCCAGATTAGATGTTCTAGGACCAGCATCGCACTGTATTCCGGGAAGCCGAGCACCGCCAAGGGCCCCAGTGCACAGGTGGCTGGTCAGGCTCTTGTGCACTCACAGCCCCAGCTTTGTGGGGGGTGCGTTAGCAAAGCTGTGCTCTCCGCTCCGGAGTGATTGAGATCGATAGACAGGACGTGGAGCCCAACACAGCAGGTGACTGGGCGCGCTAGCTGCGCTCTTCCTCTCAGCGGCTCCCCCTTAGAAACGGGTCTACTGAGTGACGCCTACTTCAGGCGGTATGAGAAGTGACTGGGCATGCCCGGAGCTCTAAGACAGCGAGTGACTCTCAGTGGCACCTGGACGCTGCTGTTATTATTACATCATCATCATCATCGCCATTGCTCGTGTTAGCACCGCTGGCTGTGGGGTGATTTTTGTTGTGTTCTTGAGTCCAAAAAAGAAAATTGAGCTTTTCTGGGGAAGCAGGTTTTCTGAGCTACAATCGTTTTTTGACATGACTGGGGATTTTTGCTTCGGTTGGGTATTGTATCTTGGCTCCCACCCTAGAACTAGAAAACAAAGGTCTACTTGAAATTTGCTAGGAGTCGAAGTTAGATGTTCTCACCACACACCTAAAATGTACGATGTGAGATGCCGGGTGTGTTCGTTGGCTTACGGTGGTGACCACTTCACAATGTGTGTGATAATAAAGCATCACTTTGGACACCTAGATAGAAAGTACCTTGTACAACCTAGTTACATACAATTTTTGTCAATCAATCAACCTCAGGAAAGCTGGCCGGGGCGGGGGGCTGGGGGAAGTAGGTGGGTGAAGAAAAAATCCTGAAGGAGAAGCAATTGGAAACCAAGAGATGAAAAAGCCTGTCCTTCCCGATCATCTTTCTCCTTGGAAGTTGATTCTCTTTACTGTCCACAAACAGCTCGGCTACCGGGGATAGATGAGCTTTGCAGGGGAAATGACCCCCGCCAGTGTAGCTCCCCACTTTTCAATTTCTCTAACACTAGCTCCAGAAAAGTTACTTTTCAAAAACTCAAACCAGATATGACCATGCTGTTCTTTTCCCATTGGGACTGGTAAGATAGTGGGTTACTGGAACCCTCTGCCATTAGTATTAGTAAGTTTCTGGAACTCCCCATTCTTACTTCATTTTGCACATACTAACTTACAGGTGGTCTCAGACCTTCTTTGTGTGGCCCTTTCAGAGCCTCATCCTGGGGACCCTTAGCTCTTCCCAAGCTCCTCTAAAGCACCTCCTCTCCCCCCTTGTGAGTACAGCGCCCCGCTCTGGGTGGAGGGGGGATCACACACTTGTCCTCCAGAGAACCTGCCAGCCCTGCTTCCATCCTGCCAGGGCCCACATTCTCACTCCTTTCCTTAGCAAAGCTGAGGTGTGCTTGTGTCTTCCTGGACATCGTGGCCACCTTCATGGTGACCTGCAACTTCAAAGGTTCTTTATCACCCCCCTCTTTTCCTAAAATTGGGTGAGAAGGGATACCTGTATCCTTCATTAGTTTACATAGCCAAAATATATAGCAAAGTTTCCTCCAAATAAAGTGTCGCATTCATTTTTATTTATTTTCATTAATCTGCACGTGCGTGTGTGCACGCGCACACACACACACACACCATGAGGAGCATGCACTATTTCTGTTCCCACTTTCCAAATGAGGGAATCAAAACCTGGGCAGGTGAAATGATTTTTCTGAAGACACACGACCCAGTGTGTGTGCAGCAAGGGAAGTTTCTAGATGCACTGCTATGCCCCTTCCACTTTGCAGAGAAAAGACAGAACAGGAACCAGGGAGATGATGCCACGTGGGAGAAGGTGAAGTGACCGACGTGGGGCTTTCCCAAGGTCTCTGGGAGACGGAGCTATAGTTAGATTTGAATTTCCAAACGCAGAGATGTTTGGTGGAATATTAAAACCAGCGACAGCACTTCGTGCTCTTCTACTACAATGTTTTCCCGTGCAGTGTTAGCAGTAGGAGCTGTGGCTAAATGAAACGTTTTAAAACGCGTAGTGTGGCTCCCTTTGAGAACGAGCAGCATCAGAGCAGACCGTGACAGAGGACCCTTGAGTACGTTTCTCCTGCTGGCTTGTTTACATTGCATCTCATTCTGCTTTTGCCGCAGCCTCTTGAAGAACATAGTCTACATTACTAAAATATTAATAAAACTAGCAACAGGATGGGGTCAGTGGATCTGAATTCGGACAATTCCACGGCAAAGTTTTAGAACCGAATGGGGCTTAGGGCAGGGTATATGCTGGTGGTAAGCAAATAAGCCCCTTTCTAGGTGATAAAACTGAAATATAAATTGGATTATGAGCTCCTAGACAGCCGTGCCCATCAGAGATTTGGGTGATTTAAAGGCCAGAAGCATCCTGCCCTTTGGGCTCAGCCTGGCCTAAAGCAAGCACTTATTAACTAGCTGAGGACTCAGTGAATCTTGTGAGTCACCCGTCTGGCAAAGTCAGCGGCAAGAAATTCAGTGGCCCCCCGTTTTGCGTGCTTTGCTTAACTGTTCGGAAAACACACAGGGCTTGCTTGGTTCCTTGGCCTGCCAGCAACTTTTGAGGAGCAACAGCAAGAATACTTGATTACCCTATATGCCTAAAGATTAGCTCCTAGTAGGCATAGTTATAAAAGATTAATAATTATAGGTATGTAGGGAATAATTATTACCATGTATTATAATCAGCAACAATTAAAATATCAATATAAACTGCTGAGATCAGCACTAGTGCAATTTCACCCAAACCCAGAAGACACAATTCTATGTCCTGCAAAGGCACATAGATTCAAAACTACTCACCTAGTGAGCTGTGAGCCGCAGTGCTGCTGACATGCAAGGATCCCCTGAGTGGTTTGGGATGTCCCTACATCTTGGAACCACTTGCAAAGATTCTGACTTAAATGATGGGAATGGGTCATTGCTGTTTTATTTTTTAAAACATCTCAATTGATTGTAACTGCCAGTCAGGGTTGGGACTGCCTACCTTATAACCCACAGATGTGCCAGGGCCTACAGATAGAATTATTTTGCCCTTGCCCTCCTGGGGCTTCCTGGCTGCCATCTGCCAGACCAGCAGATCCGCTTTTCAGCCTGTCGGGGTTTTCCAGAGGGTCGCCTTGCAGGGCTTTGGTCATCTGTGTGTGTGTGCATGCATGCACATGTGCACGTGAGTGCATGAGACTCAATATTCATAGTGTTAGATATGAGAAGAAACTTGCTATGAGTGAAATCAACCCTAAGTCATTTTTTTAAAGTTTTTTTTTTATTTATTCATACAAGAGCTGGGGTACAGGTCAGAGGTGCAGGAGGTATGAGGACTCCCCAGAGACAGAGTGGGGAGCAGAACAGGCAGATCGACTGAAACACACACTACTGAGGGGAGCAGGGGGCCAGGCAGGAGAGGTTTGCTGCGCCATGTGGGTCTCCTCCCTGGCCAGGGATTGAACTTGTGCTACAGTGGCTGCAGAAACCCCACCGTGCGGCGCTCAATCCCTTGCACCAACAGGGAAGCCCTCCACCCTAAGTCTCCTGTAACAAGAATTAAGAGGCCAAGGAGCGAAGGGACCAGAATCTTAAATGATAAAACCTGATACCAGGATGCTGCATCAGAGAGCGTTTCCCACCTGCCCCCACCCACCCCTGCCCGCGCCAGATAAAAGCCATGTCTGGAAGTCTGACTTCTCACTTCCCCTCCAGCAATTTTTAATTTGACTTCTAGAATTCTGCTGTGGGTGATTTTTAGAAGTAAGAAAATTGCAAAGAAATGAGATTTAGCCTGAGAAGAAAAGTGGGGTAGAAAGAGAATGTGGCAAGTCACTGGCTAATTTAAATGTGCCCCCTGCTGAGTCAGGCAGTTGTTCTGTGAAGCATCATGAAACGTCATGCAGTCTGTTGACAGGACAGGAAGAACAAGGCCAGGCAGTGAGGTGGCCGGCCGCTGCCATTCCACCAGCCCAGCTGCTGCTGGGGCACAATCTCAAGACCCCTCTCTGACCTACATTACATCCTATTCAAAGGGAAATGCAGATGCTCTGCTAGTTTGCTCCAGAGAAACCAAAGATTCAGAGAGTGATCAGGAGGGTGCCCCAAGCAGGGCCTAGAGGGTGCTAAGAGTGGGGTCCTGATCACCTGGCCATGCTCAGGCTCCCCTGCTCCTGTTGCCAGCTGGGGCCCGCTATTTCCTTCTACACCCGGCATCCTCCCCGTAAGACTGAGATCAGTGAGCGGGGTTGCCTGGAGTGAAATGGAATGAACACAGTTCCAGCCACCTGTCCTGGCCCAGTGTCCTCCAGCCTGGCAACCACTCTCATCTCCCATTCTGTTATTTTTCTTAAAAAAAATTATTTATTCTTGCACACAAGAACTGGAGTGTAGGCCAGAAGTGCAGGGGATGAGAGGATTCACCAGAAGCAGAGTGGGGAGCAGAACAGGCAGATGGACTGAAACACACTGCTGAGGGGAGCAGCGAGGAGGCAGGAGAGGTCTGCTGTGCCATGTGAGCCCCTCCCTGGCCGGGGATCGAGCTCAGGCCACAGACAGCTTCACAGTGCTGTGACTTAACCCCTTCAGCCACTGGGGAGGCTCACTGTTCTGTTCTTTTTCTTAAATTAGCAACCTTCCCTTATCTCACAAAGCCTTCCACGCTATAGTCTGCGTGGGTGTGGTGGTCTTCGAAATGGAAATGGGAATGAACTTGCAGGAGATTTGTCAGTGACCTTTCCTAGATTTGTCCAAAGTGACAAGTGTCTGGGACCAGCCACTCAGAACGGTGTGAGTGGTGTGCCCTGAGGGTGAAGGCTGCCTGCCCGCCTTGCTGAGCGGACAGGTTACCAGGCCTTTTCCCAAGGAAATTGGCGCAGGCGTCAGGGCTGAGACCCAGCCTTCTCTAGTTTAGCAGGCTTCTCAGGTGAGTCTGGTTTCTGGGAAGTTTAGCGCATTCTCAAGTAGAGGAAGAGGTAGGAAGCAGACCGTCACGCTCGGTGAGGAAACGTCAAGAGAATCCGATGTGGACACAGAAGGAAAAGCAGACAGATGAACAGAGACGATACCGAGCATGTCCACGGGAGATGGTGAGATAAGAGGAAGGGCAAGGAAGCAGATGCAGAGAGCGTGACTATGGCCAGTGTAAGCCAGTCCTCCAAGAGGAGCGGGAAGCCCGGGTCCTTGGGAGCTAGAAGTAACCACCCCAGACAATGCAGTCCTCCCGCGGTCACGTCCCGGCAGCCCCCGGCTACGTTACCCGAGAGGCTAACATGATGGGGAAATGGAAGTTGCTAGAAAGGTGAGAACTGCTAGAGATTTGGTGATTCAACTCCCTTTCCACCCTGCATCGATACACCGCTTCTCACCCATCAGAGCCACCTGCCAAGTCTGTTCTGAGCTCCTTCTGTGCAGACCCTGCCCTACAGCACAGAGCCAGCACATCAGGGCTAGGGCCCTGCCCACCGCTAACACATACTGACCTCTCCCTGGGAGTCCAGGGGACAGATAAGGTAGGTGAGGCCCGTTCAGTTGGACAAGCGCTTCTCAACCTCGGGCGCCCCGAAAGACGGCACCTCTTAGGAGACAACTGAAGTCTGGGACCCACTCACCGAGATTCCATTTCACTGGCCGTGGGCGCAGCCTGGCCACTGGGAATGCCCAACCAGACTCCCTTTAGCCTTCATTATCTGTAAGCCCTGGGCAAAGTGGGCTGCGGAAAACCAGGCACGAATGCTTTTGAAGTAGCGACCCGTAGGCCAGTATTGACAGTGCTGAGCAGACCAGGTCCTGGTGCCAGCCTCCCTCCTCTTCCTCAGGGGAACCCCACTGCCCACACCCACCATGCTGCTCCAGCCACTTACCTCTCCTTGTTTGGGGAGAGCCGCCTTCTTGGCTACACTGTTGATCTCTTTGGTCATTTGGGGTAAATGATTTACAGAAAGGGTCAAGCTGATGCATTTGTGTGCTGCCCAGGACAGGTCACTTGTCTTCAAGGTCAAGTGGACACAGATAGAAGTGAATATAAAAATAACGCAGTGGACACAGGCACCACCTCCAGGCACTCCCTTACAATTCTACTTGGTGCCGCCTGTGGGCCTGCACGTGGGTGCTCCCCACCCTCCAGGCTATTACTTGGTGGGCATTTCCTATTAATTGCCTTTTAATGAGTTGATAAAAGAGTAGTTTAGAGGGGGGTGATCATATGGCTTGGTTCCAGGGGATCGATGGGCTCGACAGAAAGGCATTTAGTTGTGAGATGTCAGGACTGGGATGTAGCGGGATGGCTCAAGTGGGCTGAAAAAATTCAGTCCCACCGATACATCCAGACAATGATCATTTTTTCATTTTACAAACATTTCCGTAATTCCTTTTGGCATGACTGTGGTGTCCACGGTGTGGTCTTCATGGTCTCCCGGGGGTAGTCTCTTTATGCTCCGGCGTAGATTGGATTTGGTGCTCAGAAGCCACCTGAGCCACCTCTTTTAGAGATGGGGAGTCATCAGAGGGGACTCAGCTTTGCTCAGAAGTTGGCTCAGAATCATAAAGATGCTCTGAAAAAAAATCCCAAATGCATAGGTTACCCAAAAATTAAAATTAGAAAGATGGAAGGAGACAGAGATCGGGTAGCATTTTTCTTCAGAGTAAGCGTAGTGTCCAAAAGGACGTTGTGAAGGAACACCTCACGTTTTCGAAAATTCTGGAACAATGACAGGAAAAGGCTTGATTTCCTTACAGTGTGAGGTGCATTTTCATCATCTCCCCTGTTCATTCGGCCACCACTGCGCACGCACGCTCTTGCCTCCACGGCTTGCCTCGCGCTGGCAGACTGGGCGGCTCCTCGGGGGTTGCGCCCAGGTGGGATGCAAGAGCACTGGCTTCTAGAAGTAGGGGTACAAATTG
Source organism: Galemys pyrenaicus (assembly GCA_019455555.1). Taxonomy (NCBI): domain Eukaryota; kingdom Metazoa; phylum Chordata; class Mammalia; order Eulipotyphla; family Talpidae; genus Galemys; species Galemys pyrenaicus. The sequence continues at coordinate 1,677,336 of JAGFMF010011768.1, forward strand.
GGTAAAGGCCCTGAACTGATGAGCCCCTCCAAGGTATGTGAGAGCGTACCCCTTTGGATAGTCCAGCTGGCCGTGCTAAGTTACACCAATGTCCTTCTGTGCGTGCATCATGCCAGTGATGGTGTGGTTCACCTGACGCCATCACCCAGTCGCCTGAGGAGCCCAGGCTCCCTTGAGTAAGTCAGAGGTGAGCAGGCCAAACAAATACTCCCCCACAACATCTTCATTTTCAAGAATGTGACTTTTACTGCTCCTCAAGCCTTGGAAATTTGAAGTCAGGTTTTGAAGGGGCTCGAGAAGGGTTCTGCAGAACAAAGAGAGAGCAGAACTCCAGTGAAGCTCCCTTTCATGGCGTTGAGGGAGGTAATAAATGAATTTCGTGGTGACTTTTGTTATGTGGAGGAGACACATAGCAGATGCTATTCTCAGGGCATGTATAATTTTGTTGACATTTCATTGGTGTGCAAACGACTAGAATTTCCAACTGAATATTAAATTCCAGGGAAGTTTCAAGCTGTAGCTCTATTTATATCCCAAGGTGTACGTCTTGCAACAGTAAAGCTCTCTTAAGATGTCTTAAGAAGTGCTCAATCACCAGGTAGTTTTGGAGGCATCGGAATGTTTGAAGAAGACCAATCAAACTAAGACCAAAAAATGCATTTATCTTGGTTCTCGATGATACGTAGGTACAGGAAAACCTAACAAATGAGACCTGGAAGCCTCTGTGTGGCTGCTCCTGAGGCATTTAAGAGCCTCGTTATTCTCACTGGGGCATCTTTATAATCTGTCTAACACAGATGTTTGAATTTCTAGAGAAATAAACAGTAGCTCTGAGTTAGAAGACATTCCACTATGGAAATGCCACGATTGAAACATCTTAAGAGAGTTTTATCGCCTTTCTGGATTGACTAAATCAAAGTAAGATAGCACTTTCCATGTTTTTATGTTTTAATACTGCAGCATTAAAAATAATTTTCATGGGAAGACAGGGTTTATTCCAATGGACGAGTTTTCTTCCCTTCTTTATGCAGCAAGTCTAGTTGGGTGAGGGAATTATTACCCATAACATGACACTATTTAGCAAGCTCTCTGAATGACAACATTTCCTTTTATGTTCCTTACAAAAAGGGTTTAATGCGATGCTATTGAATGATGATGCAACCTGGGATGTTAGGGAGCTCCTCACCTATGTCACTGTCCTCTGTGTCCTGAGAGAGAGTCTATTTTTTAAGTGTAATCTCCTTTGAGCATAGAAATCCACCTAGAGCACTTGGAAATGCCTTAGTCTTAGACGCATATCCTGGCATGATGTCTTGGTAACACGTAGTATTAATGTCCCGGTGCAACAGCTTGTACATGGTCCATGTTCCCACATCACTGTGATTTCGTGGAAGAGGTCCCGCATGCCTGCTCCATGGTCTCTCTAAACCTTCTAAGGCCGAGCTATCCGACACCTTTCCTTACGACATCCATCCAAGCGAACACCCTTCCCTCCCCTCATCTGAATACATCGACCCAATTGGCAGAGAGCACGTTTCTCCCTGAGCGAGCAGTATTGTGAATTTTATCTTCTCTTCCAGAAATCAGTTCGTCTTCGTTGCAGCAGATGAAATTTCTTGTAACACCTCCACAGGTAACCAACATTGCTACTTCTTGATGCACCCACCCAAGTCTCAGTATCCTTTTTTTTTTTTTTTTCTTCACATCCTGCAGTGGGTCACTGTAGAAAAGTTTAGTTTAAAAACCAAAGTCCATGTATCTTTGGAGTAGACTGAAGGCTGCCTTATCGCCTACAAAGACAGTAGGCATTTTGCTAACTTTGATAGCTTATTTCTGCTTTTAATAAGATGTGATCCAGAAAAGTAAGACTGTGTTGAATGAAGCCACAGTAAAAGCTTAAAGATGCAATCAGAGCTCTTATGTTAAAATACTGAGTAGGGGATATTAGGGGCACAGACATGTGACGCCTCTGTTTTTTGACGTATTATGTCTGGGTTCACACAGATTGATATGTGAATTATTTGGGATCTTTGCGGAATGACTGGTATATATTAGAGGCCCTGAAAAGACTGAATCTGTAAAGCTAGAGGCATTAGGGACTACAATTACCTCTGCCTTATAAGAAGGGGATCTTTATTCTATTGGCTAAAGATCCCTCATTCCTTTTTTAAAAAAAATATGACAAATAACAGGACTTAGTGAGATGAAGTCTTCTGTTTCTAAAATTAGGGCACTGGCAAGTGGAAACTGCATAGATGCATGATGTGTCCATCAAAATAACGCCTGTCTTTTTGCTTTGCTGTGGTTCAGAACAGTTATATTTGGACTTTCGCTAGCATGGAATTACTTGATTAATGTCAAGATAAGTGAGTGTCTTAACTAACAACAGATCTCTCTCTCTTTTCTTTTGTTTTTTGTTTTTGTTCCTCATTTGTTTTAAGCCTAAACTATGAACAAAGCAATTAATTGCTAGCAGAGCTTACCAGGGTTGTTTATAGCCACCAAGGGAGGCGGCACAGCTCACCCACATGTAGTGCAAGCAGACGTTAACCTGAGCCTTGCAGGTAGACATCCATCTGCCCGCAGTCACATTTACCCCTGGAGCAGTAAGAAGGCATCTTTGCTAATGCGTCAGCCCTATTTACAAGGAAATAAGGGAAGGACAGGGAGGGGGATCCAGGTCCCAGCCCCTCTCTGTTCCAAAAGGCAGGGCCCCAGAAACTCTGCTCAGGTTCCTGGGTATTGCCAGCCTCTACATTCTTAATGTTACAGTCTCACCCTGGGAGTTCAAGAGGTACGAGGTACGCATGCTCTGACTGAGTAGTGGCAGCAGACTTCACCTCTAAAAATCCCATTTGAGGATGCCGCCTTCACCCCTAGTCTCACACGTCTCTGTTTCTTCCACTGAGAGCTGGTACTGGCCATTGCGCTTGCTTCACTGGTGGCTACTAGTAGCAGGTTGGTTGCTGCTTTGCTGGGGGTGGCCTGGGAATATTCTGAGGAGGCGAGAGTCATTTCACCCTTGTAGCCCTTATGAGAATAGAGCATGCAACTAAAGGGGAAACTGCTTGGGGGTGAGGGCGGTGTTAGTTGCAAAGTAGCAGCCAGCACCACGGTTGGCTGGCCTTGCAGTGCTTCCCCTGTTCAGCCACTTGCATGTCTTATGTCTGAGGTTCTGTTTTAGGTTTTATTTTAACATCATAGATCAAGCATTGCAAGCATTTGACATCATAGATCAAACAGCCCAAGTTGTGGACTTCTGTCCCATGGCTTCACAGCCCCTGCCTGGGAAGCAAGGGGGCCCTGTGATACCCCTAAAAGAGGCTGCAGGTCACAAAACATATCTGAGGCCAGCCGGGGTATGCCCCGACCTTATCTAATCTAGGATGGCTGCTCAGTAGATTCTTAATGAATTGCTATTGATCAAATTTCAAATTGAGAGAGATATCCTTGCTTCGATGGCCATATTAATAATGTGTTGTATGCTTCATAAGGTTCTATTTGAACTCTGAATTTTGAATCAAGCATGAAAAAAGAAACACCCATATCAATCAAATGTCAGATTATCTCCCAGCCAATCAACCCTCCTCATGAACTGAAAATAAAAAATCAGAACTGCTTATGATTCTTGGTGATGCTCAAGTGCTCCTGAACCTTCTTTCCCATGCTCTAGAAAGTTCTGGGCACCCACATTCTAAACAGCACACTTCTGGAGCAATCTCCTAAGAAACCATATTCCTTCCTCAGGCCAAGGGCCCTGAATCCTGATGATCCTGGATGGTAGTATTTGAGAAAAGACAACTTCTCCCTTTATTTAAAAAGGGAGCAATCAACAAGATGCTTACAATCTTGTTTAGCAGGCTTGATGGGTTTTTAGAACTAGAGTTCTCATAAAGGTGTATTATTCTCAGGCTGCCTAGGGGGCAGAGCTGGGGAGATAGAAATCAACCAAGAGTAGCAGAAGCTGCAGTGCTGAAGGATTTTTCTTTCAGTTCCCAAAGGAAAAGGCAACCATTTCCACCTTCTGTAGAGGTTGCCCAAATGTTGACCCTGCTTGTGCTAACCATGTAGAACAGTTCTCATTAGTATTTGTGGTTTCAAAGATGAGCCTGGAAGGAGTTTTCTGGTCTTAGTCTGAGGCTCCAACAGTGGTGTTTGTTGCTTTGTTGTGGTGGCTCTGGAGAGACAAGTGCTTACGGGGGTTTCCCTGGAGACCAGCTCTGCCAGCAAGATGGTGCCCATCATCTCCTGCACCCACCTCCAGTACTTGGGCAGCTTCTCATTCTCTCAGGCCAAGAACTTGGGGCAGCTGGAGTCTGCAAAAGCTGGCTACAGGGCAGGATGCTTCCCCATGGCTTGACCCATGTTCTGTTTGCTGAGACTCCCTGAGCTGGGCCTGCACTGGTTGGGGGCTCTCTAGTCTATGGACCCTGTACATGAAGAGGCTGAAAAGCAAGTGCTCTTATAGAGTGGCTGCAAAGTCACTCCACTGACCGGCCTATACCAAGTCGTTGCTGTGCACCTGCCTTGCTCTGGCCACCTAGGACACAGCAGTCAGCTGGTCAGCAGGGGCCCTTCCTTCAAAGAATTTCCATTTTGGTGGAGATCAGAGGCCATGCAGACAGATGGATGAACTAATATGTGCACAAAAAGTTATGCAGTAACTAGGACTCAAAAAGCTGGAGGAGTTAGAAGTAGAGACAGTGATACTTTAGAGGCAGCAAGCAGATGAGGCTTCTCTCAAGGGGGGCACTTACCAGGGACCTTAATCCAGTGTGGGTGTGAGCCAGGTAAGTAATGGTGGAAAGCGTTTCCCACTGGATAAGCAGCACGTGCAAATGCCCTGGGGTTGAGGCATGATCGAGGCGTCTGGGCACAGGGAGGATCCAGTGTAGCCAGAACACCCAAACATAAGTGAGACTTTACAGAAATAATCTCAAGAGTACACCGTGGTGTGTCAGACTACATTAGGACTTTGAGTCTGTAGAAACCATCTGGGCTTTTATCATGTGATGGAAGGCACTGGAGAGTGGGCTGTGACTGGACTATCTTTTTAAATGATGAGTCAGATAGATTGCTTTGTGGAGAATGGGCTGCAGTCACAAGAGCCAAGAGGTGCTCCTTGGTTCAGTCTGGGGCAGGGGGCCTGATGGCCCAGCGGCGGAGTGCGGGGAAGCAGGTCTTGCTTGTGCTGTGATGGAAGAGTGAATAGGGAATGCTGGCAGACTGGAAACTGGCAGGTCTGCTCTGTGTTCCTCCCGCTCTTCCATACCCCTCCCAGGGAGTGTTTATTTTTGTCACTACAGAAAGCAAGGCCGTCCTCCCTGCTATAATTGTCCTTTATATATAGACTTTGCTGAATCTCCACGGTGTAGCCACAGTTTGCTGAAGCTTATGGAGCCAACTTTGTGTCAGCAGGTCTGATAAATTGTGTCTATGTAAATGTGCACATAGGTACCCACATGTGCACACATGCACGTGCATGTGTGACTTGTTACGGCTGCTCAGTGAGGTACATGTTTCCATCGTGCCTGTCGTGCAGGTTTTAACCTGCAGATTAAACTTCGCAGCCCACAGCGGTTCAGCCCCTTGCCCACAGTCACCCGGAGCCTAGCCCATGCCCAAGCACTGCCCACTGTGCCCCACGGCACCCCAGTGCCCCTTTGATCTCAACCTTTGAAAGTGGCCTTCAGCTTCAGGTAGAATCCTCCTTTCTCCATTTGCTCTGGCTTACTCCTAGAAGCCTTATATTTGTGAGTTGGGGCAACAGTTGTTGCCATTTTGAGAGGACCCGTGGGCCAGATGGGCCCAGTAGACAGGGTCCATCTGATGCCATCCCCCATCATGCAGCCAGTGTGTGGAGTCCTGGGATGTGCCGCATGAGGGTCCCCGGCTCAGGAGGGAGTGGGGAAGGCTGATTCTGTGTGTCGAAGGAGCCAGGTGAACAAGCAGGATGTGTTCGAGCTCTTTTCTCCAAAAGTCTTTCTTTCACTGAGAATCAGCCAACAGGACAACCCCAATCTCTGGAGAAACCACCAGCAGTTTTAATGAGTTGTTTGGCCATAGATCCCAGGCTCCCAGCTACCCCTGCAGCAGTGAGTGTGTGTGTCTGTGTGTGTGCTGTCATGCATATGTATGTATCGATGGGGGTGGGTAGAGGCTGGGTGTTGGTCGGGCAGCAAGTCTTGTGTCCAGCATGCCAGGTGCCATCCCAGATGGCATGAAAGTCACCCTGGGCACATAGCCAGTTCTTTATGAGCATCACGTATGGACTTTGGGGTACAGGTGGAGTCTGCAAAATTCAGCACATCTGCCCGAGCTGTTGGAACCTTGTCCCCCGAGCCAGGGTGCTCAGCACCTTATCAGATTACTACTGGAAGCAATATTGGTCAAGGGCAGAGGCACCCCCTCCTCCCCTCCCAAACCCCCAACCTGCACTCACATGTGAACACATGTGCACGCTCCTGTACACACATGCACACCGCTACAACTGCACTAGATATTATTCAGAGAGTATCTCGAAGAAATCTCTAAACTGGCTATTCCTCTAATTGTTCCTTCAGCAAATCGCATCTAATTGTCTTCCTTACATTTTAGTGATTTGATTATTCAACCAAGTTGTCATGTGTTGAATTGATTTGTAGTTAATTGGTCTGTTTCCAATAAAATGTGATGTGTATTATATAGATGAAGTGAAGGATACTCTGAGCATATGAACAAAGGGAGTTAATAAAATAATAAGAGCATTTATTGAGAATGTACTGTGTACTAGGCCGAGTTCAAAGCTTGTTACACGCAGTAACACTGTGCTATAAAAGTAAAATGTCTCGATCAGTTTACTTATGAAAATTAAAGATATCTAAATAGCTCCAAATTAGCTGGAGTAAGTGAGCTCTCAGTCTATTATAGTGCAGAGTTGAAAATTAAAAAAAAGATAGAACTGTGGTGATCAGCTTTTAGAATGCATGAAAATTACATGCAGGACTTATTACAGATGTAAATGCTGTTTCATCCCCTCCTCTACTCCAGAGATTCTGGTTCTTATGTTTGGAGGGGGAACCTGAAAATCACTGATCTGACACATTCCTCCAAATGATCCCAATAGAGGAGTCCATAGCTCACTGGGAAGCACTGAGCTGACCAGTGCTCCCCTTCGGAACGGGGAGGAGGACGCGTGACAGGGTTTTCTGGGACTGTGCCTCCCGGTGCACCGGGCAGCAAGCACACGCGATGTCGAAATGTGCCTGGTGCAAACCAGACGCGCTTAAGTGTAAAATGCAGCCTCTATTTCAAAACCTGAGTGCCAAAGCTTTTAGGTAGAATATCTTGTTGGCAATCTTTGTGGTTCATGCACTGAGATGATATTATTTTTAAATGGTTGGGTTCAATAAAAATATCAAAATGAACCCCACCCATTTCTCTTTACATTTTTGAAGCTGGAAATGCTGGGCGGAGCTTCTGTGTGTGCCTCTCGTTAGGTTTCGAGTGGGCGGTGCTGCTCTGCACCCACGTCGCGGTCCACTTGGCTCACGTGGACACCAGGGAGCTGAGGGCCTGAGCGCTGGTCTCAAAGCGGTGAAGGCTTCTCACACAGAGTGAAACTAATGCTGGCGGCTTGTCCTGACGTCACGATTTCAGTTTGTTTCTGAGTGAGGTGTAGGCACGCATGTGTGTACACAAACCTGGGTACCTGGCCCAGAACCTCCCCTCCTCTCCTCTCTGAAGTGCTAATCCACTTCATGGGACGAGAGAGAAGCTAGGATGTTCTAGTGGGCGACCCATGTCTGAGGTGGTTCTAACACTCTATTCTAGAAGCTTCCATCTAGACAACCCCACATGAGGAAGAGAGGGCAGGGACTCCATCTTGGTCGCATCAGTAACTGACACTCACTTGTGGTAATCAGGAACCTTCACCACAGCCTTGCCACTGCCTCACAGTCTTCATGCACTGCTATTTCTCTATTCATGGATGGTTAAACTCGCCCAGTCAGGAAATAAGCCTTCTGAGTTTATTTAGCAAAGAGTTAGGAAAGGCAGGATTTGACTCTAGGAATTCTGACCCTGAGGGATCCTTAGCTACTGTTCAATTTTGTTTCCCTGCATGGGGACTGAGATCCCATGAGGAACAGCCTTTGTGCTCCCAGAGGATAAAACCACAACTGGGTACCATGTTGACTGCAAAGCATGATGGGAAGTTCTTAGTGATTTTGATAGAATAATAATCAGAACAAAAGGAAGTTGAAGTAGACTTTCTAAAAGGAGGAGGCTCTTGTGTCTCCACATATTATCCACCTGAAATTATAAATCTGTTCACTCTACTCCATTCACACTATTAGCCCCTGAACATAAGCACCGGTGTTTCACCAGAACCAAATCAACAAAGTCTGAACCTGGTCCCCTTGGTTCTAGTCTGACCTCGTCAAATGACCAGCCATTTAGCTAGATTAGATAGATGTAGAATAGTAGTTTATCTACCCACCTACCTGTCCATCGATCATCTGTCTATCCATCATCGATCTACCCACCCACCTACCTAAATCTGCATCTCTATAAATCTAATCCTGTCACATCTCTGCTTCAAATCCTTCAGTGGTCCTTGTTGACCCTAGAATGTAATCCAAACTGGCCTGAGCCGGCCCTGCCTTCACCGATTCCTCTCACCCCTCGCCCCCTGGCTTTCCACCATCCTGGCCTGGTGAGCACCCGTGCGTTTATCTTAAAGAGTTTCCTCCATTTCTTCCTTTGTATGTCTTGGTGACATTGTGCATTTTGGAGCAGTCTGCTGGGTGTTTGGAGTTACAGCGCCGGTTTATTTCTATGTGCCTTGAGAAGCTTTTAGGAGAAAGTGTGGTGGTGGTGTGTGAGTGTGTAAGTCATTTCCTAGATTAAAACTTTGGCCAGGGTAAGAGTCATGGAGATTATTTCCTTATGGGGTGCATTCACTGAGGACTGCCGAGCAACTGACATCCAAGACCGCAGAAAAGTAAACAGCCCCCCACCACCACCACTTGCTGAATCGTCCCCCTTCCTGTTCCCCAGTACCTTCAAGTCATTCCCATTTAATACTTTCAGGAGGATAGTTTCTCATATGGAAAAGTGAGAGGTATCCCAAGGTCCTGGGGAGTCTCTCGTTCCTTCCTGTGGAGACAAAGCAGACTCGGTTGCTCCCCCCACCCCATGGGTGCATTTGCACTCACTGCCCTTGCCGTGAACGGTTCCTAGAATGGTTCCCCAAATCTTGGCCACTGTGGCCATTACTCTCCCAGCGTCTTCTCAAGCTGGTCTACACTGTTAGCCGAGGCCACCGTTAACAGTGGGGGGCTGTTTCCATGATCTTAAAATGGGAGATTTGAATCCTGGGCGCCCGGCCCATGTGGTAGATGTTGATGTAAGTGGAGGTGAGGCGCGATCATCTTAAAGATGTCCCAAGCGGTCCCTCACCAGACATTGGGAAGAATTCTGTGGGCCCTCATGCCCTGGGCTGTCCCCCTGCATTCTGTGGAGGGAAGGGCTTGGTCTCCATCTTGAGCTAACAGAATCCCCTTAAGCCACAGGCACCTGCGAGGTTCTGCAGCTGCAGGATCAACGAGATTTGCCAGAAGCCCCCTGACGTCCGACCTGGGTCTGCTTTGTTTTGCTGCTTTTTTGTTTAGTGACGAGCTTAGAAGGGATGATCTGGAAAGTATAACTGGCCGTGATCCTCTTTGTGAGAAAGATTAGTTTGCAGGGGGTCAGGGAGAAAGCTGAGGCACTCGATGGAGCAGAGCTGCGGGGCCAGGCTGCCGGTGCCCCCCCTCATCCGGGGGACGCTGCTGCTGCTCCTCGGTGGCCCCTGAGCTCCCGGGGGCAGAGTATGCTCCCAAACTCCAGGGGACAGTGTGTTCCAGATGTGGTCCATCTCGCAGGGGGGGACAATAGTGTCCTAGTGAATGGCACAAGCAGCAAGTGAAAACAGCAAGTGAAAGGCTTTTCTTCCAGAAGTGACTTGGTTTTCATTTGGGAACGCCTGAAGAGTGAGTCATGAAGAGGATATCATCGGGGTGAGATGAGAGCTCCTTCTGATGTCCCCTGGTGCTGCAGACAGCCTCCGCCAGGGTTAGCCCTGCTAAGAGCCAGACCTCGGTGGGCCCTCTGCAGGAAAGAGAAAGGGAACATCCCCTGACTGGGCGATCATCTGCACCCAAAGCAGACTGGGGTGGGGAGCGTGGGGCCAGGCTCCACTCCCTGCTAGCAGACAGCGTAGTAGGTGTGTGACGTGCAGAGATTCACTTCCCCAGACACCTTAAAGACAACGTCTTAGAACTAGGAGAGCCCGAGGCCATTCATTGAGCCCTAGTCAGCAATCTTACATTGGATGCATCTTCATTGGCGAATGCACTTCTTGCTCCAGTGGGGCTGGCTCGGAGCTCTGCACCCTATTGTGAAATTCATCTGAGAAGCGAGCCTGTTTTATCCATCTTTCAGCTCCACAGACATATCTCTAGATAGCTCTGGCCAGGGGCAGGAGGGGTGATGGTGAAGGAAGAATGAGAGGTCCCAGGGCCATAAAGACTCTTCATTGATATATGTGGAGTGATATTAATTACAGTGTTCTTGCTATGGCCCTGTAAGAAAATCACTTGATTTATAAACCCTGGTGAGGGGCACCAACATGGACCTATTTTATCTCATTAGCATCTAGCTGGTTTCAACTAGATTTAGAAGAGGTTAACAATTAGTAGTATGTGCCTTTCTCAGTAGAGTTGACAAAGCTCATGGGATCACATTTCCGACTCAGATACTTTCTCATTGTGCTCCATGTTAACCTCAAGTTCAAATCTATCCACTTAAACTATACCTGTAAGTCAAAGTCAGATTATCTTGACCAGGAACCATCTGTGAGTTGGGTACCAGAGCTGCATGTGGCCATATTCCAAGAGGATCTCTCCGTTGCCTCTGTAGACTAAAAGTCTGGGCAGTAGTGAGACTGGCTGGTGAAATCCTGGTGCCATAATCTCTTTAAAATGGTTTCTCTCCATGCACTTTATTGGGGACCACAGCAGGGCTCAGACAGAACAACACCATTTCCCAAACAAGGAGGATGAGGCTCAGGGGGTGGGGAGTGTCGGAACCACCGAGAAAGGGCCCTGGGGCCCGGGTCTTCCTCCCCCAGCCCTGTGTCTTCTCCAGGCCTGGGTGTTCTCCTGGCTTTTCCTTGTTGCTAAGGGAAAGGAAAATGAGGGCCAGTGATGGAGCAAGCCCAGGTGAACCAGCCAGCAGAACACTCACCTTCTACTTCTTTGGTTGATGTTCACTAAAGGACTTCAGGGCATCATGGCATCTTGGCCAGTGCTTTGTGAACTCTCGGAAGAGATGTGAGACCACACACTCTGTATTTGCAGGGTCCCCAGAAACACGTCTTCTGAGTGTCTTGAAGGGTTCTGAGTGTGTGGGAGCTGCTGACCTAGAACCTTCAGTAAGTTCACCAAAAGAATCCTTGCAGTAGGCAGTGGTAATAATTAGGGTACCAAATCTTCCAGACCCGCCTCCCTCCCCTCTGCTCTCCCTCCTGCCCTCTCACTCTTGCAGGGGTTGCTGACTTGCCCCTCCCAGCACCCTTCCCTAGCCCCAGGAGCAAGTGGTGGATACAGTAGACTCAGCCCTGGGGGCTGACATTCCAGGAGGGGGCAGGTAATAGTCAGGCCAGAGGTAAGTGAAAGAGTGACTGGTGGTGTGCTCTGTCACTTGAAGAGTAGAGATGGCTTGGAAGGTGTCCTTCAGAGAAGGGTCTCTCTGGGGAGCTGGCATTTGATCTGAGTCAGGGATGGGAGAGCAGGACAGGCATAGGAGATGAGCAAGCGCCAAGGCCCTTATATGAGGATGGGCTTGCAGATGTGCATTGGTGCTAACCAGGCCGGGGTGCCTGGATCATGGTGAGCCAGGGGGTGTGGGAGGGAGAGGACTGGGTGAGGGCAGGGCCAGCTCAGGCCAGTTTAGATTACATTCTAGGGTCAACAAGGACCACTGAAGGATTTGAAGCAGAGATGTGACAGGATTAGATTTATAGAGATGCAGATTTAGGTAGGTGGGTGGGTAGATCGATGATGGATAGACAGATGATCGATGGACAGGTAGGTGGGTAGATAAACTACTATTCTACATCTATCTAATCTAGCTAAATGGCTGGTCATTTGATGAGGTCAGACTAGAACCAAGGGGACCAGGTTCAGACTTTGTTGATTTGGTTCTGGTGAAACACCGGTGCTTATGTTCAGGTGACAGTGGTGTGAATGGCATGAGATGGGCATATGCAGGATTCTGTTTGTGACCTCTGGTGGGTGGTACGCAGGGCCCAGATTGGTTTGCACTATCGTCACGCGACATTGAACTGTGTGGGTCGGTCACGGGCCACGTGATGACAGTGGTCCCAGTGGGCGCTATCCCAGAGCCTAGGCATGCCGTGGCTCTGCCAGCTGGGTTGTGTCATTGCACCATGTGGTATTGCCAAGACAACCAAATCACCTCTGGATGCATTTCTCCAACGTACCCCGTCACTAAGTGGAGGGGATGGGGAGCGTGGAGGGGGACCTTAGGTTCAGGTCAGGAGCATGGGGACCATAGAAGGTACTGCCCCTGCTCAGGCCCTGGACGTTCATTCCCCCTTTGGGTCGTGCTGAGCTGGCTCTGAGGACATCAGGTTGCTGACGTGCCTGGCATATCTGCTGTAAGAAAAACGCTCAAGTCCACATCCTCCCTAATAACCTTGTGTGTGGATGGTGGTGTCACACAAGGGCGTGTTTCGAAATTAGCATTTGAAAGGAAGCCTCCTTGCTTTCAGTTTGAGCTGACATGGTCCCTTTTCCTCTGTGGAAATGAAATTTATTAATCATAATAAAACCCTCGGATTCTGAAGGTAAAGGTCACCCCGAGGAGAAAAGGAGGCTGCTCATTTACGAGGAATAGTTCGGCTCGGCTGTATTTTCCTTCCTCCTTGAAGAGAATCCTGCCAAATTGCTACCTTGGGTTTTCCACAGAGGGGGAAGCTGAGCCCAGTGTTATAGACAAACAAGAATTTACCATTCATGGAGGCAGGAGAAAAGGCAGGAGCTGCGTCTTCATTGACTACGTTCAGATCATCTACACACTCTCTCCAAACAAGGAAATTCTTGCACAGTGAAACCGTTTCCCAAATTAAACAAAATAATGGTTGTTCCAAATCTACACGGTCACGCTCATTTTGAAGGAGGAGGCTGCGTTTGAATCCACCGTGCTGTGGATCGCTTAGTAAATCTCCTAGGATTTTGTGCCCGACTCACGCCACCAACTCTGCCAGGTGAAAGTGTATTCAAAATAATCCCACTGATCGTCTTCTTTGCCTCTAGGCCAATGACAGACTATTTCTCATGAAATGAAAATCAACAGCAAAATTATCTACCCTGGCCTTTTATAAATCCTACTATCTGCTTGTAGTGTCTTGGGTGGAGGCCCAGTTTTCTCAGGCAACTTCCACTTCTTCCAATGCATCATCATTCTTGTTTAATTCGCCTTTCGGCATGGCCTGATGCCTGCCTTTGCTCCAGAGAGAGGGAGTAGCTTTGATTGGCGGCCATCTTTGATGAGGCCAAGATTGATGGATGTCACAAGGAATCGCTTTGTTAGTTTCATTGAGACCTTCATCCTACGAAGTGAAACTTCCATGGATGTCACTTCTTTGGGGATCAGGAAACCATTGTATGTTGAAGCTGAAAGCCTCATTGAGGTACCTTGGACTCAGTCCCATTGGAAACAGACAGGAGAGGCTTGGGGATCCGACATGTCCCAGGAGGCCTTGGCCCCATCTGGAGATCTAACTTTGAGGCTCAGTTAGAAGGTCCTTCCCCAGCTTCTTCTCACCGTCCCAGGCTCTGTGATGTGAGCAACCAAGTCAGACCCTCCCTGTACAATTTTATCCACCAACTATGAGAAGATTGGAAGGAAAATGAGGCAATGACAGGGGAGGAGAGGAAAAATGTGCATGCAAATTAGATGTAGGAGCTGGGGGTGGGCTGATGATGGAGAGTACAGACAAGTCGCTTTTTCCTGCCTGTCCCTTTATCCTTGAAAGTCAAGTACAACATCCAGAGCTGCTGCTGATCCATGGCCCCCGTTGTATGGCCGGTGCAGAATGTCCTCCCTCTATGTCCCTAGTTCTTGGAAAGTGCAGCTCCAAGTGAAACCAATAGGTTCCTTGATATCAACAAGGGCTAAGTTTCTACAGCATATTTCTGGTCCCCAAAACATCGCCAGACTTCTAAATAAAGACCCCAAGCTAACAACTTGTTAGCTTGAATTAATGAAACAATTAATACACATCAAGCGTATGTGTTCATTTATTTTCCCAACCTTCTTATTCCAGTTCAGGGTCACAGGTGACCAGAACCTCTCCTGGCAGCTCAGGGTGCAAAGCAGGACCCACCTTTCTCATAGACCCCTCCCCACCAGACACACACACACACACACACACACACACACTGAGTGGAATCATTGGGACTCACGTTCTGGGGATGTGGAAGGAAGTGGGAGTCTCTGGAGAAAACCCAGGCATTGGGGAGACCATGCCCACACCACGGTGGCCTGGCAGAGCCAGTGCTTTCTCCCGTCAAGTGTGAGGAGGGCACCTGTTACCGGAAGACCCACCGCTCTGTGTACTGGTCGCTAAAGGCACCCAGCTGCTCCCTTCTTCCTTGCCGAAGAGACTCACTTTGACCCAGCAGTTCTCCTCCACCCTTAGGGGAGTCCACAGACACTGCTGGACTTTTAGGGTCATTCAAACTAAAAACCCATTTGCCTCCAGCAGGGCAGCTGACTCGGGGGTTCAACTCCTAGATCAGGTGGGCCCTGGTCTCCAGCCCGGGCCACATGCTCGTTTTCTTTCTTTCCCATGCTCCTGCCCGAGCGCCCTGCCCCTTTGCTGCCCCTCCCCATCTTCACAAATCACATGCACCAGAATCTCCCTTTCAGACTGCTTTCAGAGAGCCTCGGCCTCTCTCATCACCAGAACAGCAGTGTTCAAGCCAGCTCCAACTGGTGTCTGACCAGCCGCTCGAGTAAGGGCACGTAACCCCATGGGAGAGTACCGGGTGGCTCTGCCAGGTCCCGACACCGCACTGACCCTGTAGCTCTCTGACCTCGGACAGGTGACTCAGTCTCTCTGAGCCCCACTTCCTGGTGGGCTGCTGATGTGTAGCTGCTTAGTCAGCATCTGATGCGTGAAGTGTCCGTCCTTTTCTTCATTTTCATTCTGCACAGGGAGTCGTACCCTGGAGGAAGGAGAGAGAGGAGTTTCAAAGTCCTCCAGAAATATCGCTTGAGACGTGTTCCTTCCCAGAAACTGGCCATAGATGGATGAGATAGACGCTCTGGCGTGAAAGGATCAAAATCAAATCAGCCTCCAGTTCTTGAGAGGAGGGGAAGAGAAGGGGGCTCCATAAATCCTTAAAGGATGCTTCTATTTGAATTCATTCACTCACTTTTATTCTGAGATCTGGGACACTAGCCGCCCAAACCTTCATCCTTTCTGGTCTACCCCATCTCCTTTGGTGGTGACATCTAAATCAGGAGAAAAAGACACTCTCTTGAGTATGTTCATGGTTCTGGGAGCTTTGGGCTCCTTAAAAGTCCTTCAAGTCATCTCCTCTGCGGGCCTCAGTGTGCGAGCTGCCTATGGGAGCAGGGCAGTAACGCCTCAGGAGCAAGCAGACATATGTGTCGGGTACCTCTCTGAGTGACCGGCTGGGTTAAGTGGAGAAAGGAATTGTTGGTCCTGGTGGACTTCGCTCCCCGTACGTGGCAACTTGGGATATGTTCCTTGAAGATGAGTAGGGTCCTTCCACACTGTCTTGGTATTCTGTGTTCTGTGGTTGTTATCATTCCTTTGTAATTGCAGGTTGTGGATTAATCTCCACCTCTGTTTCCCTTGCAGTTACGGACGAGTTTATGCTGCCGACCCCTACCACCACACACTTGCTCCAGCCCCCACCTACGGCGTTGGTGCCATGGTGAGTACCCAGTCCTCTTGTCCTCACTTCCTCCCGCCTCCCTCCCTGCCCCCAGCTGGGACCTCAGTACGGTTGACGGTTGACGTCCTCTCACTTTCCCTTAATTGAATTTGTCTCTTGTGCTAACAGCAGCTAAAATGCCACATTAATCCTCCCAGTAAACTTGATAAATGTCTTAATTTCTTGGCAATGTAGTGCATGTAAGTTATTATATTTCTAATTTTGCAAGTCTCACCTAGCAGAGCACTTACCTTAATGGAATAATTAGTCATTTTGATAATTAAATCCATCACTAACAGAATGCAGTGTCAATGCAGAACTTTTTTTTTTTTCTTTTTTTTCCCTCCCTGGCTGCTCATTCACATAGCCCCAAGGTTCCAGCCCCAGCACAGACTTCAGAGGAGCTAAGCCGCACACTTCCAGGCCTCTGCTGTCAGGCAGCTGAGAATCTGACTGCCTCTCCTCCCCTATTACAATTCATGTTCAAAGTCATAGTCGCCCAGGAAAGAAAATAGACAGAGGGGCACACTTTGTGTGTGCCTAGTACATAATTAGAAGGAATCAGCTGGGTTTGGGGGTTATCTTTTGTTTTTTTTGGGTTTTTTTTTGGGGGGAGGGGTCTGGGTTTTTGTTCGGGGAGGGGTGGCGGGAGGGCCAACATGGGAGGTGAGGGTGGGGTGAATTTGCCTGTACTTGTTCAAACTTCTATGCACTAAATCTCTTGAGTACAGTAAGACGTGCCCATCACATGAGAGCGTATGCAATCATTACAAAGCTTTGGCATGTAGTTTTCTGCTTGGAATCAAGAATATCAGCCCTTATCCTTAAAAAATAAATAAATAAATAACTCCCCCAGGCATTCACTTGAATCGCCAATACTTTTAGGCAAAGGAAATAGTTAAGTGCCACCTGCTAGCCATCTAAAGTCACGGCCAGGCCATTCACTGGAGCTTGGTCATAGAGATTCAGCCATGATCTGGAAACATATTATTTTGCACAAGTTCAATTACATCAAGCAATTCATCTGTACAACTCCCCTCTCCAGAGTAAACTCCATGCAGATTGTCGAGCCAAGTCGAGTAAACGTTGACTTAAATTCTCATCCTGATTTTTCATGCCACGGCTCTTCTTCGACACCTAACCCACTGGAAGAAGGTGGGGGCACAGGAGAGTCGAATTACTGCCTTCACTAAGTTGTCTGCATCCCACCTTCTGAGTGTAGCTTTTCCCAACAGAACATAACATTCCCGAGCCCCACAAGCAAATGAAGTGAGATAATGCGAATCCCTCCATTGTCCGGGCTCTCGCAGGGGCCTTTCGGCCAGTGGGCTGGCCACGGGATTTGGCTGGCAGGGCTTTTCCCTAGAGGACTCTTGGGGGAGGGCAGGACCCGCCCTGTCTTTCATTCTCCAAGAGTGGCCTGGGATGGGAAGGGAGCCTCCCTTTTGTTTGTTTTCGAGTGTCTATTTTTCACATTAGTCTTTTTTGATGCTCCACATGTTGCAAAAGGAAAATGTAAAAAACACACCCCTCAAATTGCTTTGTTTCAGAATGCTTTTGCACCCTTGACTGATGCCAAGACTAGGAGCCATGCTGATGATGTGGGTCTCGTTCTTTCTTCATTGCAGGCTAGTATATACCGAGGGGGATACAACCGTTTCGCTCCATACTAAATGACAAAACCATAAAAACCTTCCAATGGGGGAGAAAGGAAGCTTTCCGAGGCCTGGGTATTGCAATACATGCAGTAGTGCATCATTTTAGCAACTCTAAAAAATAAAAAAAGTCAAAAGAGGAAAAAAATTACATTTTTTATCTTATACCTCAGATATTTTGTTCTGTGTATTTTAATATTGTGGGTCTTTAATTTCTGAAGGTTCCGTAGTTTGGTCGCTGGCTGTAGGAGTTTCTGTGGTTGACCTAGAGAGACGCTAGATATGAATAAAAACTGGTTTAGGGCCATATCCAGAGTGCTATATCCTGTAAATGAATTATATATGCTGAATATTAAGCTACTGGGGTTATCAGCTGTTGGGGAAGAGTGTAAGTGACTGCAGTAGTCATTTCTTTCTGCATCTGCATTATTTTATTTTATGAAAGGGGAAGGGTGGGAGGGTCACAGGGGACTGGGACTGGGGTTTGGCTGAAAGCAAAACTAATTAGTCACTGATGAATCTAAACGACCCACTGCACCAACGACCCTGTATCACCGGTTCTGAGTTACTCATTGTCAGTTCAAGCGTAAGGTGACGTGGGCACGGGAGGGCTCTAGCAGCGCAGGTGAATCTGAGTCGAAGGAAGCTGTTTAGACCGTCCCTGGACACCGTGACACCGGCAGTTCTCAGCTTCTCAACCAGCCGGTAGTTATTGAGGCCAAACCCGCTAGTTAGACCATCCACAAGCATTCTTTTTATATTTCTTCCAGTCGAACAAATTATTGATATCATTGCTGACTTTTATATTATGGGAGGGAAAAAAATAACATTAATAAAAAGGTGATAAAAAGCACTGTTTCTATTTTTTTCTTTTTTTCCAAAAAAAGAAAGTAATAAAAACTTAAATTCTTTGTACCAGTTAAAAAAAATGTATAAAATTTACATCTGTGCAGTGGAGTTGTTAAGTTCTAGAAACAGTCTAGGAAGCTTTAGTTTTAGCCTAGTGACAACAATTGTTAGAGACAGACGTCTAATTTTTATGGAATTACATGATAATCATATTCGGATTTCTAGAAGCATTTTACAAGTATTCCGATCGTTGATAGAGATAGTTGTGGTGTTTTCATCAGCTTGGTACTTTTTGACACCTGACTATTGTGTAAGCAATCTGCAATTTTTCAGTCCGTGAGAACTGCCCTCCACTCTTCCCCAAGCCCGAGGATCATGTCCACCCAGTATCTTTAGTTCTGTCTCCAAGGCCCAGGACACTTGTCAGAAGGAAGCAAAAAAACAGTAGGTCCGCCTCGTCACCCGAAGAACAAAGCCCCACCTCTGCAACAGGGCCAGAATGACACAGCCGAAAAATTGCAGTTTGTCTGTATTTCTTCCGTTTGAGCTGTTTCCATGTTGTTCTGTTTACAAGTTCACCTAAGTTGGGGTATCTGTCACGGGTCTTCCTGTTTTTGTATTTAAACCAACAGCAGCAAGCTGTCCCCCGAGTAGTTTTGCTGCCCTAGCTAACCCTTCATGTGGACGGTGCGGCCCGGCCCGCCCTCTGACTCACCACCGCTGTGAACCCGCAGATCCGCTGTAACAACTCTGCTTTCAGACAAAACCCAACAAAACCTAAAAAAAAAGTGTTTGTGATCCAGCTTTCTCTTTTCATCCTATGTGCATGCAGTAACACCGGTTGGATATTAAACCATCAATAAAGTCTCACAAGATTTGAAAACAAAGTTTCTGTAGCTTCGCTATCCAAGACAGATGGTTGTTACCTTGGGAAGAGAGAAAGGGGGGGAAACGGATTAGCAGCCCAGAGTGAAATCTCACCACTGCTCTGTGCACCGGATGAGTGCGGGGGGCGGGGGAGGACGGGAGGGGGGGGGGGCGGGTTGATAGCCTCGCTAAGATGTCCGGGCCCCACCCGGCGGACGCGCCATGACCTTGGGTGTCTGGGTGNGGGGGGGGGGGGGGGGGGGGGGGGGGGGGGGGGGGGGGGGGGGGGGGGGGGGGGGGGGGGCGGGTTGATAGCCTCGCTAAGATGTCCGGGCCCCACCCGGCGGACGCGCCATGACCTTGGGTGTCTGGGTGATTAAAATGCTGTGGCGTCCTAACCGGGAGGGGAGGAAGGAGGAAAGAACAGGGGGCCAGGGAGAACCCACGGGTGTCTCCCCCTGGCCCCTGATTTCAAAATCCAGAATTTGCATTGTCTTTGGAATCACAAACATAGAATTCTTACTGTGTTGGTTAAAGTAAAATTAATTTGCAGTTTTGATTTTCATTGATGAGCTGTACTTTCCCCCATGATTGTATGTAGTTTTAATAAACTCATTTAGAGCAAAGTGGGTGCCAACTGATGTTGCAGAATCTTTCGTCCTGGCTCTTCTCCGAGATGCCAATAAGTCATTTTAAAATGTATGTCAGAGATGTAAACAAACATTTTGGATTTTTTTAAACAGTATTTATTTGGAATGTTTTCATTTATCTAATAACTATTGCTATTATGAATTATGGAAAAAGATTACTATCACGTGTGGCATATAGTGACTTCTTAACACACACATCACGCAATCTGCAAACCCAGAACATGTGTATATCTGTCTTTAGAAATTAGTGTTTATATCACTTACAGTGGTTTGTGAATAAAGAAAACTGGTTTGTAATATCAAAAAATAAAAGCTTAGTCTGAAAACGTACACTGAGTTGGCGTTCTGAGTCCTTTTGCTTCCGTGCGTGTCGGGGGAGGGTGGGTTTCTGCCTCGCACGTGACTGCGCTTGTGGCCGCCAGGGGGCGCGGGTGAGGCCGCCCAGGTGAGTGGGAGGCCCCAGGCCCCGCCCCCACCGGCCCATGCAGGTGCCGCAGGTGTGCCTGCTTTCCGCTGCAGACATTCCCTTCCTCATCCATCTTTCTGAAGAAGTTAGTGGAACAAACCCTGGGTATTTCACAAAGACACACAACGAAGCTTAGCTGGTCCCCAACCTGGAAATGTCAGTTTGAAAACAAAGCAAATGTTGTGTCTTGATGAAACACGTTCGAGTTACACGTGCAACTTTGGGGAGAGCCTCAGATGAAGATTTTTTTTAAGATTTATTTATTTACGCATACAAGCACTGGGGTACAGGCCAGAGGTGTGGGGGGGTGAGAGGATTCACCACAGAGAGCGGGGAGCAGAACAGGCAGATCAACTGAAGTACACTGCTGAGGGGAGCAGTGGGCACAGCAGGAGAGGTCTGCTGAGCCATGTGGGTCCCCTCCCTGGCCGGCAGCAGGGATAGAACTCGTGCTGCAGTGGCTGCGGTCTGCTTCACAGTGCGTTGCTTAACCCACTGCGCCACCAGGGAGACCCCTGAAGTTTTTTGTTTTTTTTTTTAAAAAGACACTCGCACGGAAGTTTGCATTTATTGCTTCCCGTCTTAAGCCATGAGTCCTGGCCAGGCTCTTGTGGTCCTTACTTCATTTACTTACTTGGCACTCCATCTGGGTTGAATTATCTACCCCATTTAGCTATCTTAATGATATCTTAATCCTATCTCATTTAATTTTCTTGATGTCCCTGTCAACTCGGTAACACATTAAAGGTAAAAAATGTGAGGGCGGACAGTAGGTATCTTGCTTCAGTCCCTCGCTAGCTACAAGCCAGGCCAAGCGAAGCCAGAGCCCGGTCTCCTCCTCCGCATTCACGTGGTACCACCACCACAGAGACAGGAGGAAATCGAGCTACTGACACAACGAATTCGGAGCGTCCCTCTTCCATTGTAAGCTAGTACCATGTCCACGTGAGGAAACCACGGCACGAAGCAGTAGCGTTTATCTCAGGTCACCACCAAACTAGTGGCCAGGCCAGGGTGAGCGTCCCTAGGCCATGGGGATGTTCTCTCCTGGGCCACTTTCAGTTTTCCATTTTAGCAACAAGAGGTTTTATCCTAAGTACAGCAGGCTGTTCCACAGCCCGGGCTGCCTGGGCGGCGTCCGCGTGCCCTGAGTGGGTCCATGTTACTCTTAATGGCGTCCACCTGCCCTTAGTGCCTTCCATGTGCCCTTAATGGCGCCCACGTGCCACTTCAATCATGTTCAAGAGGTCCTCTCTCAGTGACCTCTTCTCTGAATGCCACACAGAGGATCGAGCAGCTAACAGTCCACCACCGTTGTCCTTGGAGAGAGCACCTCTCATTTTGTGAGTGGAGACCATCAGAAACGAAGGGTCACACAACTTGCCTAAAGTGATGCCCCACAATTGTTGCGGGGAGATTCCCTGGGCCCTTGACACACATGCCCTGCCTGGGATCTGCTCCTGGATGGCCATGGGGTGGGGTCAAACCTGGATTTCTGGGGCTCTTCTTGCAAGTCCCACCACACAACTGAGAAGTGAGGAGGTTTCTCAGGAGACTGGCCGAGGGATGCACACGCGTGCCACCCTCTCTCCCCAGGTGTGTGGGCAGAGGTGAGCGAGTCAGCGGCAGGAAGTACATATGGGCACACACATACGCTCTGTGTGTAAATAAAGGCTGTTATTTATTTTTCTGTGGACAGTGCCTGGGAGGTAAACTTATCCCACCTGTCATTTTTTTCTTAAAACAGTCTCTTAATTAAACAGTGAAATGTTCTCCGTGTTAAAAAATAAAAGCAAACCTGGCAGATCCCGTTCACTTAGCTTATGGCACAGATTCCCGCTCAAGCCCCGACAACCTTGAGTATTATGACGCCATCAGGCGGCTGGTTCATTCTCCTGGAAGTGGCCATTTTGAACTGAACTAGCGCTGGTGAGCCCTTCACTCTCCCGCGTGGACACGCACGGCCACACGCGCACGTGTGTGCACACGCACTCACGCACACACACTTGCAAAGCCCTTTGCTGCTGGGTTGTGCTCCCGTGGACGCTCCTGAGCCTTCCTCTCTCACAGGAGCTGATGAACTGTAGAAAATGCAGATTCCCGGGCCCACCCACCATTCGCACTCCCACTGCGATTCGCCACTGTGTGGGCGGCCCATACTCCAGGAGTGCCCCGGGGTGGCAGGAGAGTCATGGGTATGCCCACACCCTGCGTGCCTGTGTGCTAACACCACTCTCAATCATTCTCATGTGCATGTTTCACCCATAAAGTCAAGAACTAGGACTAAAAAAAAAAATTCAGGGAAGAGGTAAGTCATTTAAGTTGGACAAACACGGAGGCTGACTGGTGCCTTTTTGACTTTTATTTGTTGGATAGCATGCATGTGCGAACAGATGCACTCACAAATATATATTTGGGAAATTTGCATGTTAATTCACATGGTATAGTCTTTTCTGGAAGATATAAAATTCTCATTGTGCTTTTGCTCAGGAATCAACTTGATGGTCCCATATTGGCCCAAGTCTGTTCATCCCCCACCGAGCAAAGACTCTGGCAAGATTCCTGGGACAAGCAGGGTTTGTCATCACTGCTCTTATTTTCAGCCAGAAGGGTGGAGATTTGGGAGGTTAGGAGTTAAATGGGAGCAGCTGGCCTCTTGGGGCTGGGAAGAGTCTCCTCCCACCCGGCCCTGAGCCCAGCCTTACTTTCTGGAGCTTTTCCAACTGCCCTGGGGAAAACTGGGATGGTACCAAAAGTGTATGGCCATGGCCTAGATAACAAGGCAGCTTTCGTCACAGAAACCTGACTTGGAGACTAGAATTTACCAGCATCTCAAGGGCAGATCTTTTCTGGATGCAGGTGATACAGTGATGGAAACACCAAGGATTCCTTCTAAACTAACGGTAGCATTTCCTAAGGTGTGGTGCCAGGAAGGGCATTGAGCAAGTTCCCGATGATTCCAAGCAGAAGGGTCGCGGAGGAGTCTTGGAGCCCTCGGTGGCATTTTTAGTCTTTTATTGATATCACTGTATCAGAGGCAACCAGGTACACAGCAGACAGGGGGCCCAGGGGGCCCAGGGGGCCAGGAGACTGGCAGCCTCCTAGCCCCTGGCCCATCTTCACTCTCTGGGCTCTCTAGCCTCTATATTTCTGCTGCTGCTCTTCTGCTCTTCTGCTCTGCTGCTGGTGTCCTCGTGATGCCGCCCTTATATGCCCGTGTCTAAGCCCAGGTGCACCCACCTCCGCATGCCCACTTAGGCCTGCGTCGAGGGCCGCAGGTGTCCATCATCACACCAATGGTGGGAGGGCGGAGAAACCTTATACTTTTCTCTGACCCTACATAAGGGAACAAACATATCTCGTGTAGAGGACAGAACTCGTGATGACCCTGCCAGGCACTCTTCAGACACACATGTCATGTCCATCCTCATGTGCACACAGCTGCTTCAATACAGACTCGGTAGAGAGAGACCCTCTCTGAGCCTCAGGTTCTTCTGCAAAATGCAGGTAGTAGCAGCACCTGCCTCATAAGCTTTCATGAAGAAAGAAATGTGTTAAAACACGTGATACTGAGTCTGGCATATAACATTTTTTAAATAGTAAAGCATTTCTATATCTGTGGTTTACCTGTATCTTAAATATATTCACATTACATGTTATATATCAATATTCTGTATAGAATATGTATATTTGTTACCGCTATATTAAATAGCATGACTTTACATACATATCTATACAAACACACACATCTAAAATCGATCTCTGTACATACAAAGATACCACTTTTGAATAGATCCTATTTTGATGTATTAGCATAACTACAGTACATTCACTGGAGGACCATAAAAATAGATGCCAAGTTTTGTAAAGCGCTTAGCAGATGCTGCCAGCTTAAGCCATCAGCAAGCGGGACTGGTCGCAACTGTCCTCATCATTATTATCATTTTCTCTCAGCCCCACCAAGGCGCAGGCAGGTGCCACTGTGGTCTCTGCAGGGAAGCAGGAGTTCGGACGAGCTTGGAGAGCCCCCGGGGAACTGACTGAGCGGGGAGCTGAGCTGAGGGCCTGGGCTGCCTGCAGAGTCTTTCTGCTCCCACTGAACAGTACTCTCCCGACACCTGGTGCCCAGCCTTCATGGCAGCCCAGGTGAGTCACTTGCCTCACATCATGAAGGTGCCCGTGTTGGAGCTAAGAGTCAATTCACCCCATGTGGTGCCAGGAAGGTCACAGAGCAACTTCTCAATGATTCGGGAAGATGGATCAAGGAAGGAGTCCTGGAGCCTTTGGTGGCTTTTTTAGTCTTTTATTCTCAGAGGCGAACAGTACACGGCAGGCAGTGGTCCAGCCCCCTGCCAGCCTCCTAGCCCCCCGAGGCTGGGCTAGCCCCCCAGCACATCTCACTCTCTGGCTCTTCAGCTTCTCATCTCTGCTTCTACTGCTGCTGCTGTTGCTTCTCTCATTCTGTTGGTGTCCTGTTCCACTGGTGTCCTCGTGACACCGCCCTTACATGCCCGTGTCTAAGCCCAGGTGCACCACCTGCACATGCCCACTTAGGCCTGCGTGCAGTACCGCAGGTGTCCATCATTATACCAATGGCAGGAGGGCAGAAAAGCCTGATAACTTTTCTCTGACCCTACACCCCATGACCCGGCTTTCACAGCTGCCTGGCGGGCTCTTGTTCCAGGTACCTGGGAGCTTGCTGGTCTCTACCTGGGAGCCCAACCTCACCTGGAAGCCTGTGACTGACGCCCGGCTCTCTGCCCAGTCAGACAGGTGGCACTGCCTGAGCGAGGCAAAAGGTCCTTGACAGAACAAGTCCCCAGATTCTGGAGGAGATGACAAAGAAGGGCTACTGGTAGCAAATAGGAGGGCAGAGACCCCGGAGCAGGGTGAAGTGGAGATAGGGCGAGGGGTGGCAGGGAAGGCCAGTGTGCAAATGGCCGCTCATCAGCACGCAGACTCTGCCAAGTTCCCTTCAAAGGGAAGTTGGAAAGACAAAGGGAACACTGCCTGAAGCAGACAGCAAGAACTGGAGGCCAGAAAGCACAGCCCTCCTGCTCACAGCGGAAAGTCAGGCTTCCTGCACCCACCGGGAAGTGGTGAGCACTGAAAAGCAGGTCAGAGGCGTGGCATCTTTTATCTTCCACAAGCACTGGTCAGCTGAAGCCGCGCAGACGTCCACTGCCAAGGAGGGATTCCACAGGCCGCCACGAGGAGCTGTCTGCTGCCACTCCCGTTCCTGTGTTCCTGACCTGCACAGCCAGGTGTTGTATCTCCTTCTCGCCACCTTCTGTCAAAGCCGGGCTGGTCCCTTTTGAAGACCAGTGCCTGTGTGTGCCGGGAGCACACCTCTTGTGAGAAAAGCATGAACCCAGAAAAGGGTCAATGTCATTTGCAAAGTCCTGATAAGGAAATTCAAAATGGTTTATGCCCCGCAAGGTGGAAGAGAAACCTAAATCCTCCTTCCCTTTTATCATTTTTCCACCACTTGAAAAAAACAAGCAGGATTCCTCTAGGTTGATACAAGGGCAATAGATTATTGTTATCTCCATTAAGCCATCAGAGAGTTAGAGTGGAAAAGCAGCTCAGTCCTGAGTCTTATCCGTTGGTTAAACAAGTACTAGGTGAACCTGTGTGTGGCGCTTCCTCTGCCAGCTGGTCCAGTTCAGGCAACTTAACTAGCTTCCTGGGCTAATCCAGCCCACACTAGGGCTCAGTTTCCAGAGAGTGCAGGGGGTCATCAGGTTTTGTGGCCATTGAATGAGAGGGACTTAGTTTGGAAAAACCACGCACCTTCCACATGGAGAAAAAATGTGACCTTGTATTGAGAAGTGACTCTTGAATTTTTAATAACTGGACGGAGTTCCAAGTGAGGCTGAATTTGGGAAACCAAGGCGCAGTCTCAGCTACTGAAACCTGCCTGGCTCTTTGGAATCTGTGTACAGCCCACTGCAGGCTACGCCCGGGATCTCAACCCGCAGGCTGCTCCGGGCTTGCAGAACCTCAGGTGCATCTGCAAATAGGTACCAAGGAATCCCAACTCTTCTCGTGCGTCTGAAACATGGCATCTCACCAGAACACTCCAATCCTTGTTAATAAAATAGGAGAGAACAGAATTACCTTGAAAGG
Source organism: Galemys pyrenaicus (assembly GCA_019455555.1). Taxonomy (NCBI): domain Eukaryota; kingdom Metazoa; phylum Chordata; class Mammalia; order Eulipotyphla; family Talpidae; genus Galemys; species Galemys pyrenaicus. The sequence goes on from JAGFMF010011768.1 coordinate 1,703,968, forward strand.
TGATTTGAGGAAGTAGCAGAAAAGCACTCTCAGATGTCCCTAACGTAGAAGATGTTCAGTGAAGCCACCCCCTCCCAGCCCCTTCTTTAGCCTCAAGATATTCTTCACGCAGAAATCCCTGCTCACTTCCTGACACAGAGGATGTAAAACAAGGCGAAACGATGTCCTGCAGTCCAGCCACACAGGTCCTCGGGGCTAGGTAAGTTAGGGGGAGTCCTACGCCCAGAAGACAGGCAGGGTTTCAGGCCCACCTGGACTCCAAGGGTTACGTGAATCTTTGAGGAGCCCAAAGGCCAAGACTTTCCCAAGAGCTGGCCCCCAGCCTGGGTCGCACCTGGCCGAGCGCCGTCCCCACCACATCCCTGGGTCTGGTCTAAGGGGCTTGCAGCAGCACGTTGCCCTTGGGGTAAGAGGGTCACAGCTCGCCCTTTGCCTTTCCAGCAGGCTGCAATGTCTTCCTTAGTGCCCCAGCCCCAACCTCTAAGGAAGGGAGCAGATATTCTTCATCACCTCACGTCTTGTGTAAGGGCTGGGGCTGAGTCCCAGATGCCGCTACCACTCACCTTCTGCTGGTTTGGGGGACGCAGTCTGGTCTCCAGAACTCTGGATCTGCAAGGGATTCTGCACAAGGGGGTTAACGTCCAACTTGTCAGAAGTGGGAGGTTGCACAGAATTCTTCCTTGCGAAGCCAGAAGTGTGGCAGCGCCGAGCCCCTCCCCTCCTGGTGACAGTCGGCCGAGGCTGAGAAGCAGCCGCCTCCTGCAGACAGGACAAGGGCTCCCCAGACGCCCAAAGCACCAGTGCTCCAGGACTCAGCTCGGGGGTGGTGGAGAAGCCTCTGATCTCCGATGGTTTATCGGGCAGAAACAGTCTAAGCCCGTCACCTGGGATTAGACAAGGCCAAACAGCAATATCGTAGAATATAGTCATGGAAGCCGCTGGGGGAGGAAAGAAGACTGATTACTGATGGATTGTTTAATATTTTATTCATTTATGCACACAATAGCTGGGTACAGGCCAGAGGCAGGGGGGAGAGGACTCACCAGAGACAGAGTGGGAAGCAGAACAGGAAGATCAACTGAAACACACTGCTGAGGGGAGCAGCAGGGAGAAAGGAGAGGTCTCCTGCACCCTGTGGGTTCCCTCCCTGGCCGGGGATCGAACTCAGGCCTCAGTGGCTGTGGAAGCTCCACAGTGCAGCTCTCAACCCCTTGCGCCACCAGTGAGGCCCTGGTTAATGATAGATTTTAGCTCTTAAAAGCCAACTACAGTTCCTTTCCATGTGGTCCTAAGGGAGATTTCCAAGGTGGGATGTCTGTCCTCCCCCAGGGGGGCACATGGTGCCTCTTGAACTTCTGCATGTTCTTTGAAACCTCCCTCTGATTAGGTCAGGCCCACCCAGGGTCACCTCCCTTTGGAATCACTCAGTCAGTTGACTAGAAACATATTCAAGGGAATAGTAGAGCCACAGCTCCCTTCCCTACTCAGAGGGAAATTATGGAGAGCATGTTCATTTTGGGGGCCATCTCTGAACCCCGCCTACTTACATCTTGTGAATCTGCTCAATTATATCAACAAGACAGAAAGCGCCAGCCTCGCAGTGTAAGAACTGCATGTCTCATTCTCACTTTCAAGACAGGTCCAATTTCTGGAAAACTAGGACTCGTCAACGGGAGAGAAGTTTGAAACTACCAGAAGCAGTAAATTCACACGAGAAACTTGACCCCTTTTTACAGCAGAACCCTTGGAAGTGCTCCCTGTGGCCATTGAACTGTGCAGGACCGTGCTCACAGGACCTCCCTCCTGGGTCAGATCTAAGCTCCGTGTTTACTTGATGCTGCACAACAAGCCACCCCCAGACGGAGCAGCTTCACATACCACGCTTACCACTGCGACGTCTACGGGCCAGGGCGGTGTGCGAGGTCCTGGCGGCTCAGCTGGGTCTCGGCCGCAAGCCCGGAGGTTGGGGTTTCACTGGGGCTGTGGCTGCGGGCAGCACTTGCAGGCCATTGCCTGAGGGCCTGGTGTCTCGCTGTGGCACAGCGGTCATCCTCACCCTCAGCCCACCGGTCTACCCAGAGGGAGACTCACGACGTGGCAGCTCATCCCAGAAGATGAGTGTAAAGAGCAGTGGACGGAAGCCGTGACATTTTATGTCCTCTTCTCTCCTAGCAGAAAGTCACGGTGTGACCCCATCGAGGGGAGGGAGGGACTCAAAGGTGTGCACACCTGAAGGGGGCTCAACAGGGGGGGCATTTCAGAAGCTGCCCACCCCTGTCCCCAGTAGCTGGGGGTTCTTAACCAACGTGGGACCAACACATGTGAGGATCTCACCAAATCCTGTTTTCCTTCTATCTCAAGGGATGAGGCAGTTTCATTATAAAAACCAGGCCGGACACACAGAGATCAAATTAAATGGAGCAACGAGGAGAACATTACCATTTCAAGATGTTGATGCAGGAAGTTGCAGAAGGTCTTGGCTCCCACGGTCCCAGGCAGGTGTAGCCCCCGCGGTGAGAAAAGCAAGAGAAGCAGCAGCTCCTGCTCCTTGGATCCTGCCTACACCCCAACCCAGCGGGAGGAGCCCTCGGCCCTGCCCAGCTCCTTCCAGGCAGCAGCTGATTCTCCCTCCCGTGGGTTACACTTGGAATGTTCGCTTCCTTTGAGATGACTCTGCCAGAGTCAAAATTAAGCTGGACACGTCAGTTATCATCCAAATTTTTATTCCCGAGAACTAGCCTTTCAGGTGTCTTTGCAAAGCACTCCCCAACCCCTCCCCAGAACATTCCTTGGGGCACTTCCCCATTTCTAGTGAGTCTTTGCCTCACTTTCATATGGTTCTCCTTTTGTAACTTTTGTGAGGAGAGGTGGTGCCTACTGCAGGAACTGTAAGGGCAACACCAGCCTGGGACGCCCTGGGGACCCACATCCCCTCTGGGACTCCGCTCCCATCATGGGCTGACTGTGGGCTTGCAACATGGTTGCCAACACCACGCCGTTGCCTCCTCTTTCCACTCATTTGGACCAAAAGCTTTCCCCTGAAATTCTACCATTGAATTCCACCACTTCTGAAAACCGGAGCTCAGACCTCTGGCTGCTCAGATGCAGATTCCTGTTCTGATCGATGCCACCCAGCAGCGCCTGCCCAGCACGTGCTCAGCACACGGAGATGAAAGGGAGCTGACAGCATTATTTTATTTTTCTCAACGTGCGGTCCAGGCGCTGTCTGCATTAGAATCACCTAGAAAACCTGTTAATACGGTAGATCTTCAAGTCTCTCTGCAGACCTTTGCAATTCGGGTGGTAGCACCTTTGAATCCAGGCAATAAGCCTAAACTCTGAGAGCGCCCCCTCCGATCTCATCTGCTCAGGAGGCTCTCAGTGTTGTCGGGACTCTTGCTCTCACTCTGTCAGCTGTTTTGCTTTATGTTCAGCCCACATATATTTTTCTATAGTCGAAATTGATGCTTTCCCTGTGCTGGGGTAGCCGCCAGCTGTCAGCCTTCAGCCTATTTTGCTTCGACTTAGAAAACAGAAGAAAAGACACTTCTCGGCGGGGCCCAATAGCTAAGGCCCAGAGGAAGCGAAGGAAGCGAAGGCCCAGAGGAAGCGAAGGCCCAGAGGAAGCGAAGGAAGCGAAGGCCCAGAGGAAGCGAAGGCCCAGAGGAAGCGAAGGCCCAGAGGAAGCAAAGGCCCAGAGGAAGCGAAGGCCCAGAGGAAGCGAAGGCCCAGAGGAAGCGAAGGCCCAGAGGAAGCGAAGGCCTACAGGAAGCGAAGGCCCAGAGGAAGTGAAGGCCCACAGGAAGCGAAGGCTCAGAGGAAGCGAAGGCCTACAGGAAGCGAAGGCAGGACTATGATTGGTCCTCCGGGGGCCAATCGCTGTGGCCGAAGGGACGGCGGGCTGATGGCCAAGTGTAGTCGTCCTCGTAGAGCCCCCCATCGGCATCTCACGTGACAATAGGTGTGCCTCCAGGGGCACGGTGGGTATGAGCACATGGGGGTCCGTGAGCTCAAATCCCAGCCCTGGATGACATTGGCGAAACGGAAACTTCACTCCCAATGTGAGCTGAGAACACAGGCATCCTTCTGCCCTCTCCAAATTTCTTCTTCCTGTGCTCAGCGGGTGTGATCAGCTGGTGAAATGGGGGAAGAAATACCCCAAGTAGGGCTCCAAAGCATAGTTGAAATTTAATTTTCTCAACATAACCATGACCGTAGCCGTTACGAGTAAGTGTTCGCTCTGTCTGGGGCATCACTAAGCTAATTTTTGAAACCTTGAAGAAATGAAGACCGCAGACGTGGCCCGTTCCGAATTCCCTCTCTCTCAGCCTGGCGCCTGCTGAGCTAATGACCCACTGACTGGTTTTAGGCTTTTGAAAGCCGAGTTCTAACATCAGACTTTCATCTCAGAGATAGCAGCCTGTCTCTAATGAATTTTTTATTTGTTTACTCATTGCTTCCCTGGGATAAAAAAGGAACACTCATCTTTTCAATATTAAAAATAAGACTCTAAATCAGGACTAATCCAAAGCCAAACTGTTCCGATCCTAACACCCAAGGCCGCTCCACTTTGGAGGAACCACACTCCGCAGTGAAGGAAGACGGGCCACGGGGGGAGAGTGACATGCCATATGCACGCGCCTCTCCTTTTTTAAAATCTTTTTTGCGAGCAGAGTAGTAAATTATTCATGTCAAACTGTGTACTGTACATCACGTGCACTCCAGGAGCACATCCACCCACAGCTGTGCCCCTCCTCAGAGGGCAGCTCAGAGATGCCACTTGTGCCCCTCAGCCCTCCAGCCCCAGCTGCGCCCGCCAGGACGCGGAGCACCCACAAGAGGAAGGACCAAGCTTGGGGGCTCGAGTCCAGATGCCACTCAGGGACGCTCCCACCAGGGCTGTTGGGAGGACGGTGATTTCAACTCAACGTCTGGCTGCTGCGCTCCTCTCCCACACATGCATGGGGGCACAAAATGCAACAGGGAAGCTATAATGGGGAACAGGAAGATCCACAGGGACATGATGCTGTAGAGACAGAAAACCCATCAGTGAGGACCTGGTGGGGAGGAGGGGGCGTAGGGAGACGCTAAACCCTTGCAGGGCTTGGCTGAAATGGCTCTCCTAATTTAGGTGACAGCTTCAGTGGCTTTTCCACAGAGTGCAAGCTTGTTGGTTAAGTCTGTAGCCTGAACTGGTGGGTGGCTAAATGGTTTTACTGTCTTAACCACAGTAAAACCACTGATTTTAACCACAGCTTGACACATTCTATTGCCCTCAATCACATGAGTAAACTCAGGTGTGTGGATGTTAAACGGCTTCCCCCTTCACCCGGGGAGGGAGTGGGAGAACCAGCATTCACTACCCCATGTCTCAGGAGCCCAAATTTCTGCCTGGGACTTGTCTGTACATCTGCTGGATCCAAGTTCAACTTGGCATATATGTTGTCCCCGCAGATCAAGGCTAGGAGAACCCATTGTAACTCATTCATAAATCAATACCTCCACCAAGGAGGACAATCCTATTCCAAGAACCCATTCTTAGTGAGCCACATATGAACTCATGTGTGTTTGTGCACGAAGGTGTATGACCAGATCCTGTGAGGAGCCATCCACAGCATGCTCTGCTCTTGTACAGACGTCAATGCCTTGACTAAGGTCAGAGTAGGGGCCCCTGTTTAATACCACACTGTAGATGTTTGTAGAAAAGATGAACGTAATCAGAGAAGTCTACAGCAGCTGGGAACATTTATAGTCAACTGCAATGATTAGGGTGAACATTTAGATAACAATAAAAAATGGTTTTGCTTCATTGCTAGAGCATTCTACTTTCAGGGACAGCGGTGATATGACATAAACTATCCCCACAGAAACATGGGGAAGTAGGTAAAAGTTGTGGTGGTGGAGGACCTCCCTAGTGGTGCAGCAGGTTGAGCACTGCACTGTGAAGCATCAGCAGCACAGCAGCGCGAGTTCAATCCCTGGCCAGGGAGGAGACCCACAGGGTGCAGCAGACCTCTCCTGTCTCCCCGCTGCTCCCCTCAGCAGTGTATTTCAGTCGATCTGCCTGTTCTGCTCCCAGCTCTCTCTGGTGACTCCTCTCACTTCCCGTGCCTCTGGCCTGCACCCCAGCTCTTGTATGCATAAATAAATAAATCTTTAAAAAGAAAATTGAAAAAAAAAAAGTTGAGGTTGGGGGGAGGAATAGAGAGAGCAAAAGATAGAAAGAGGCAGGGAGAGAGTGAGAGAAGCATATGAAACTAGCCAAGGATTTATATGGCTTATTGAATGCTATCTGTGCGAGCATGAAGGTCTTTGTTATCTCATCGATTTTCACAACTCTGTGAAGTAGTTATTATCCCCATTTTCTGGTAAGGAAACTGAAGTTCAAAGATGAAGTCTCCAGGCACAGTGACAGGGCTGGTAAGTACAGGGCTGCTAGTGACTGCTGGCCTTGCCTCTCCATCGCCCAGCGTCAGTGGTCACGGGTGACCATGCACGTTGACGTCACACACACGTGTCCTTCAGCTCGGCTCTGAAAACAAGGGGCTGGTGAGCGCCCAGGACTCAAAGCACTTTCCAGGAGCCCCACCTGGGCGTCTTGGCCTGGGGAACAGGACTGAGCCACCCCAGCCCCACGGCGCCCCACCTGTCACCACAGAAGCAAGTTGGGGTGGCCACAGGTAGATCTGGCAGGTTAGCCCCACAAGAAGCTGCGCAGGCAAAACTAGCTGCAGGGACATGCCATGTAACATCTTCCTTCCATAGCACCCTTTCCTCTGTTGCCAGCCAGGCACAACTTAACGTCCCTGACGCTCATCTGTTTACACCTTGCTCAGCCCACGCTGGCAAAACACAACCCTCCACAGTCCACCCCTGAGTTAAGTCAGAATGACCATCGGCAGGTGAAGAAGGAGACTCCTGAAATAGCTCCCTCACTGCTGTGCATATGTCCTAATAGGAGCCTCTGGCTAGTCCTAGAAAAACCTGAAATTGTCATCACACAGCGAGGTGATGGGTGATTTATAAATTGAACCTGGGTCAAGACTCTTGTTTGAGGGTCTCTGATCAAGTGCTGATGGTGACCATCTTTTCTCTGCAAAGGACCAAGAGAAAACACTCAACTTGCAACTAAGGATCAGAGGATCTCTGGGGATGAGAGAGAGAGAGAGAGATTTCTCATACAAAGTAGATATGCTTGAACTCATCCTAAATAAGTTCCACAATTCCTAAAATCTCATTACCATATTTTTAGAATCAAAGTCAAATTGGATATTGTTTTCAGCTTCTGATTGCTTGACCTGGTACCATTTTGTAAGATTTGATTCACCTATCAGGAATCAAAATGAAGTAATATACCAGTCAACAAATAATAAAATAAGCAGCAGTCCTTGTAATTAAGTTTTCTTTCCAGTGGTAAGTTGTTTCAGATAACACCCTCACTTAGAGATATTCATTCATTCATTCAGTATTTTTTGCTAATGAGGGTATTACAATTAAAAATCAAGCAGAGTATCACACCTTGTGACAATCTACCCAACGCGATCCTTCCATTCTCTCATGAGTCCCCACATTCAGCTATTACTAAATAACTCAATTCACCGAATTGACAAATCTTACTTTTACTCAAGTTCCCATTTCCTTTGCCTCTGTGTCAAACCATTATGCAATGTTAAATGAATTTGCATAACGCATAATGTTCAATGTTGAACTCTCCAAAAGAAAATAGATGGCTCTTAGAGTGAAAGGCTAGATTCAGTTGATATGCTACAGGGTCCCCCTGAACCTGGTGGCTCTCCTGGTCAGGGCAGGTGAGGTTCTAGGGTGAGGACAAGAGGTGGTACAGGGCTGCAGGTGCAGTTTGGACACGAACAGTTTTCATCATCAATAACGTCTGTGAAGCTTGTGTTTGGAATGGTGAGCGCTCTTTCCAGCTCATCATGCCTCTTGCTCAGGATTATTAGTAACTCTGTCCAAATAACTGTCCTAATAGTGCTTTCCAGAGCTTGTCAGCCTAGAGAACTGTTGGGTAGTCAATATTCAGGAAAAAGAGAGGTTGCAAAAAATGAATAAGGGGAGGTGGAATGATGCAAGAGTGAAAGGAAAGAACTGGGTGTCTTCTAGGATACTGATTCTAATTAAAGTCCTTCTCTTGGGAGAACTGAACTCCTTCCATTGTTAACTAAATCTGTTGGGAGGGAAAGCAAGATCAAGGGATCTAGGAGGCCAGAGAAAGAACTCAGAAAGGGCCCCAGAGTTGGTTAGAGGAGATGTTTATTCTTTGCTTCCTTAACAATAGCTTGGATCTATTTTAACTGGACACCACGGCTGATCTTTATTAATCATGATAGGACACACTCGATGAGGGCTATTCCTACCAGGAGAAAAGGAAAAGTGATCGCTAACCCTTGGAGAAAAGCTCGCACCCAGGACAGGAATGTCTGGGAAAAGAAATCCCATCTCCAGACACCCAGTGCTGGTCCAGGAGACCTAGTGGTCAAGACCATGTTGATCTTTGGGCAAGTGTTCTGTTGGCCTCATGATGGTTTGATTCACTGAAAAGATGAAAGAAAGGCCCTGGGAATATACCCAAAACAGTCACCACTGATGATATGTCACGTGCCTCTCCAAGATGCCAAAAGCCAAGTGACAGAGGTCTGTCTTCCAAAGCCTCTGAATTCCTCAAGCAAGTATGTTAATGTTTATAGTGATATTGTTGACAGCCTGTGTGACTCGGTGAGTGATAACAGACATCTCATCCCCAAATCCACAGCTAACATGGGAGTTAAAAGTGCAAATTTGATGCTGCCTCATACATGAGGCAGGAGAAAAACATGTCTGCTTTAATCACTTCTCTTTTATTCACGATGTATTAGAGATTCTAAAAAGCACAATAAGGGAAGAAAATAAAGTGAAAGCGAGGGAGAACTCAAACTCTTAAAATAGATAACAGGAGTTTGCATGTAAAAAATATTAAAGCTATTATGTAAATTTAGCAAGATCTAAATCAACTGGGTCTCTGAAAACTAGTTATGAGCAATTAGGAAAATATCATTTATGAAGCCACACAAAATGTAAATTATTTGTAGATGGACTTCACAAAAATGTGCTCTGAAAAAATGAGACATGGCTGAGAAAGGTTATAGAAGACTTCAAAATGGAAATCTGCAGTGGTCAGATTCTGGAAGACTCAGTAATGCTAAAATGCAAATTATTTCCAACTTATTTACAGATTCAGCACAATCCCACTGAATGTCTCTCAAGACATTGTGTAGAAATTGGCATGATGTCTTGAAATGTGTACTAAAATTTGAAAGACCTAGAAGATCTTTAACAATTTTGAGTAGGGCAATTTAGAGGGGAAAAGGGCTGAATAATCTACTCTACTTGGATTCAAGATGTAGCATTACAGAGCAAAAGGAGGATAGATATGTAGATCGATAGCAAACAATAAAGTATCTGAAAATACATAGATGATCAAATGGTTTTTAATACAGATGCCAAAATAATCCAGTATAAGAGAGTTGTTTCAATACATATCGCTGTTAAGAAAAGTCCTTCTGTAACAGGATGCTCTGAAAATGCAATACTACTCAGAAATAGAAAGGTGCAGACAACTGGTACAAAAATCAGGATGGTTCTCAAACATAGTTGTTAAGTAAAAGAAGCCAGATGCAAAAGAAAACACACCACCTATTTCCTTTTATGTTGCTTTAAAGCAGGCAAAATAAATCTGTGGCAACAGAAGAAAGGCAATCAGTGATCATCTTGGAGTAAGGGGCCTTGATGAGGAAGGTGAACGGAGGGATCTTTCTGGAAGGAGCGGCATATTTTATATCTTTATAGGGACATGTGCTACACAGTTGTATGAATTTTTGGCTAAGGCTGATCTGTATAAACTCAAACTGTACATAAATGATACCTAAAAGAAAAAATACTTTGGTATAGATTTTAGATGTGAAACGGGGGGGGGGGAGCAGGGGAGGAGGCCACTCTGACTGAGACAGGGGTCAGTGGCCCCAAAAATCCCCTAAAGGCCAAAAGGCCACAAACCAGAATCAAGGGCTATAGCAACAGGGGCTATAGCCTATCAGAGGACTGTGCCTGATACAGGTCACTGTCTGTGGGTTCTCACCCATGCGCACAATTGCAAGGGACCTCAGGCTACAGGAACAACAGTCATGGGGTTTATTTACAAACTGGGGGAAACGAGAGCGCTTACATATCCACAAGAGGCTGGCTGCTTCATCCAGACAGCATCAGCGTTGGCAGTCACCGGTCACCAGTTGTAGGCAGCACTGTCCAGGAGCAATGACCACTATGGGCCTGCAGAGGCGGTGTTCCAGTGAACATCCGGTGTTCCAGCTCTTGTGAGCTGCTGGTTTATGCCACCAACAGACAGCTCTTTGAGACACCAGGCCCAGGGCCTTTGGTGCTCCTTCCAGTCAGTGTTACAGCCAGGACCGAGTCCCAGTCTCTCTCTCTCCTCGGAGGGTGGTGGCTGGAGGCTCCCCTCCTTCCTTCGAAGGCTGGAACCATCTTCTCCTCTTCCTCTGCAGGAGCTCTTCTTGCTGCTGCTTCTCCGTCTGCTCCTCCAGGTCGCTCTGAATCCCCATCAGCTCTTTCTCCAAAATGTCTCCCAACGAACTGCTCTCCCAAAGAACTGCTCTCTAAACTGGCTTCGACCAGGCCTTATATTCACTTCTTCAGGTGCCCCCCCCCCACAGTCTGATTGGTCCATTTTGCCTGCACCTGATTGGTCCATTTTGGCCTGTTCCAGAATTCAGGAAGTGTAACGGGCTCAGCTATCACTAACTTGTGCTGAGAGGCGGAGTCCTGGTGCCAATCAACCCAAGGTTCACACCCGATTGGTCCATTCCAGATCCAGGCAGCACACTGCTACATAAAAGGTCTCTGAGGAAGGACTGCCACACTAACTTGCAGGGGAGCCAGAGACCACTCCTCCTGCCGGCTGCAGCCCGGTAACAGATACACTAATCGCCTGTCATCAATCCCCAGGTGAAGAAAGTAGACTTTCTGAACATCAGTTCACAATAGTAAATGCTTCTTCTAGATGAAGGTGTGGGCAGTGGCAGTGGCTTGGCGGTAGATGTGCCATATCTCAGAGGCCAGAATGCCATTCTTGGGGTGGGAGTAGGGGAAGAAGCAGGTTCCTTCTGACTCTTATGTGAGGCTGGGCTCCAGAGCCACAAGCCACACCCGTCAGTGGGGACTGTTGCTGGGATATAACAAGTAAACAGTGTGTGTACCCAAGTTCACGAAGGGACCAAAGACCATTCGCATCCCTTATCTACTATAAATCTTTCTTCTGTCTTCCAATGACCGTACCCAAGCTTCAGAAGCTTGTGGGAGTATTCAGATTCCACCCCTTTGTCAAGCAATCATAGAGGAGAACCACAGACATATTTTTTAGAACCCATAACAGGCTGTGAGTGGAGAGTACAGAGGGTAGAAGGCTGAGAACTCCACTCACCCCCCAAGATGACTTATTTTACTCTGCGCATGCGCCATGAAAACTGAATGCTATTTTCCTACATTAGTCTTAAAACGAACTTGCCCAAAATGACGCAGCCCATTAAGTAAGGATATTTCTCAATAGATTTGTTATACTAAAAAGACACCATGTCTGCTTTGCTAATCAACTCTGTTGTACTAAAAGTCCACATAGATTAATTAGGTGCATTACTTACCAAAAAAAATGTGATGTACATACAAAACACACACAGACACACACAGAGAACCTTATACTATCAGGAGGGTGGAAATTATTGGAAGTCTCTCTCCCAAAGCCAAATGTTTTTTTTAGTTCCCGGCTACATGATTTTAAACAGAACTGAATGAAATGATCCCTTCACAGCTGGGCCAACACTTCTGCAAATAATCCACAGTGACACGCCTGTGTCTCTGGGCCTCACAGCCCTTTAGGTGTCTGGCACCGGGGTGAACATTTGCTTTAGATCTTAGTTTTAGCCTGGGATTGTAGAAATGAGTCTGTCACCTGCCCTCATGGTCTCTCAAAGAAAAATAGAAAATGAATGTCCTAAATGAAATCTTTGTGTGTGCCAGCCCCGAGCGTATCTGGGGCAAATAGTCAAGATAGGAGTTTAAAAACCTGCAGGAGCAAGAGCAAAGGTCACTAATCACTCCCTGCTCCTTCCTCCTCCTAAAAATAATGATCAGGTAGCTGGATTGCCCAGTCTTTGTTAGCAGTAAAGCTGCCCCTCGCTCCAGGCAACAGAGAGCTTAGCGCACGGTGTTAGGAAGTTGGTAGCTTCTGGGCTCTCCCTGGTGGTGCAAGGGGTTAAGCGCTGCACTATGGGGCTTGCATGAGTTTGATCCCCGGCCAGGGAGGGGTCCCACATAGCGCAGCAGACCTCCCCTGTCTCCAGCTGCTCCCCTCAGCAGTGTGTTGCAGTGGATCTGCCTGTTCTGCTCCCCACTCTGTCTCTGGTGAGTCCTCCACCCCCCTGCGCCTCTGGCCTGTACCCCAGTTCTTGTATGCATAAATCAATAAATCTTTTTTAAAAATTGGTAGCTTCTGGAGTGCCTTGTGCCTTAGCGCCCCAGCTTTTCAATCACCTAGGTGGCCTCCAGACCTCCCAGTGCTGGCATCCCAGAAGCACCAGATATCCCTGAGCCTATTCCCACCCCCACCCTAGATTTCACAGCATGTTTACAGGGGTCTGCTTCTCTGAGTACACCACCACTCTGGCCACTTCCAGACGCTTTTTGCAAAAAACAATATGTTTTTGTGTTTAAGAACAGGCTTTGGAGCAAGACAGAAGAACAGCCATTATGAGCTTCATCACATACCTGGGGTTGGGGGCCTCTTGGGGCCTCTGGTCATCTTTAGTAGAAAAGAGATGATGGGTGTGGCTTGAGGGGTCACAGGAAGGATTACTCCTCATACATGTGAATGTCGAAACTATTTGGTGAAGTGCATGTGAAGCATTTCACAAATGATCAAGAAATAATGATAGTAGTAGTAGCAGCAGCACTGCCAAGAGATGTAAGTATCCACACAGGTCAGACAGGGAAAAAACCAGAAACTCGAAATTATTAATGCTCTACTTACAGGGATGACCGGTCTGTGACACAGTCAAGTCAAACTGAAGCCAGTTCTGTTACTTTCCAGCTATGTGATCTGGGGCCAGGTGCTTCTGAGCCTCGGTTTCCCTGTTTGCAAAACTGCGACAAGCTGACATGCTTTTGGCATCGGGCAGGTATCAGGTGCTCATCAGAGAGGAAAAATGGAGCCTGTGGAAGTGCCCCCGCTGACCTCAAGGGAGTACCTGAGTACACCGCCAGTTTCTGGCCTCACCAGCCTCAGCACGCCCATGTCGGGGGCTTCCGGTGGACTTTGCGGAAGGAACCATCAGCATGGACAGAAGGCAGGAGCAGGGCAGAGTTAAAGAGGAATGTTTCTGGAACTGGGCAGGCGTGAAGTGGTCATGAACACATCAGCCTTGCTTTTTGTGACCTTTCTGCTGCAAACAGCAAGTCATTCTTGAAAGTCAAAGAACCACTGATGGGTTCATATGCATAGCACATGCAAATACTATGAGTGGTGATCCAGGAAACAGCAAGTTTTGGAAGCAAAAGAAGTCCTTAAATAGTCCATTTCAGCATGCAGTTCTGGGTAGTGCCTCCTCTTGCTAGGAGATACAAATGTTACATTATTCAAATGGCACTCACTAATGTTCACTTGTGTATTCCAGGGTTTAAATATTCATTTTAGATTGCAACAGTTTGTAAGTCAAATTATAAGAGAGGGGGGAAGAGAGAGAGGGAGGGAGGGAAAGAAGGAAGCTTCCCTTTTCCTGGGAACCACCCCATTACAGACAGAGTTAGGTTTCTTCTTTGCTAAGAGTGATTGGTGAAACCAGAGGGGCCAGCAGGGTGGCGGGGTACCCAGCACAAGGTAAATTCCAGGAATTCTCCATCCGCCCATGCACGGGGAGAAGACTCCTCGGCTCACCTTCTGTGGCGAGTGCCCTTCTGTGTTAGCCTGGGTGCTGGAAGCGGGGCGCCCTGTTGGGGGAACTTCCATATTTTGCATCCTCAGCCCACCATGCCCTCCTAGTGCAGGGAAGATAAAACCATCACTTCAGTGAGCTCTTGCCTACTTCGGCTTAGGCGCCTTAGAGGGAAGTTTCTGGGCCTTGAAGGCTGCCCACGTGCATCCCAGCGAGAGTAAAAGTGGGGCAATGTGAGACAGCACCCCAGTGCAGCAGGGAGGAGTCTGGGCGACACACAGGGGCAGACTTGTGAGTCGGGGATGAAGCTGGGGGGCTCTCCGCTCTCTGCCCTTCTCTGTCCTGCGTCCACTTACCCAGAGAGCAGGTTTCAAGGCGGCCATTCAGGGAGCAGGGGGCAAGCTGGCGAGCGAGGCTCAGCCGCCCCTGCCAGCTGCGAACAAAGCAGGGCCGCGTGGTGGGCCAGCTTAGCGGGAAGCTCGGCCATCTGCGAGTGTTCCTTCTAGTTCATTTGCTTCACTGGCAAGTATTAAACGGCCCCATAAAGATACAGAGAAATTATGGAAATGGGTATTAACATTAAAATCAGAGTACAATTAGAACATTTCACTGCATAATTGTTTGGCAGGGCCTGCGAGGAAGCGGCGCATTTCCAGCTGTGATGCATGGGTCACAGGCTGTCTGACACTTCAGAATCTCCCGGGTCAGGCACACACTGGGGAGCGGGCCCCCGAGATGGCAATGTCGCTGGACCACGGCGAGAAGCTGCCACGGTCTTTGTCTGGGCGCTGGCAACGCTACTTTGGAGCTGCTGACCGGCCCTGTGCGGCCAAAGGAGCTGGTCCAAAGCAGGGGTGCACGGCCGGGAGATGCCACACCCCCAGGCCTCCGTAATTAGCACTCCCGTGGGCATCAGAGAAACGGCTAACGGCTGACATGGCCCACCATGCTTTGTAAGTAAACTCCATATCGCAGTAGACATGCAATTAATTACACAATGCTCCAATTAAACATGTTCAAAATGAAAACGGGGGTGGAGATGAGGTATCAGAGAAACGCTGCCAAAATCCTCCCCATATTTTTTCTAAGAAACAATAAATGACTCCTCTCTCCAGTGTCACCAAGCTGTGTTCCAGCATCCTTGGCATCTGACCTGCGGCAGCCACTGTTTCTGAAAAGACTTTGAGTTGCTCGACCAAAAGCCTCTTTCCTACACTCCAGGTGTGTCGCCTGCCTTGGCTGCTGGAGCTTATTTTATCTGCAGTCCTGCCCGCATCAGGACCAGCCCCTGCCCCGCCCCAGCAACTGCAGCTTCTGGCTGCTGCATCTGTACCCTCCCCTGAAATAGGGCGTCAACTGGCAGAACCCATCCCCTTGAAGATGCCCAGGGCACAGTACACACCTCCCTACGGAGTGATGCCCGCCATTGCCTGAGCCATGCGGCTGCCAGCCCGCCGGTCACTTCCCTGGGGCTAGAAGGGCTGGGTGGCACCAACATCGCTCCTGAGATGCCCAGGGTCCCGGCTGTGCCTATGCTTCTCCAGAAGCACTGTCTGTCTAACCTCTACCCTGCTCTAGTCTGTCTTTCTTCAGCCTTCCAGTTTCTCCCGCTTTCCACCACTCAACTCCTTTGCCCAGGAAGGGTGAGAACCCGGAAGATAAGATACATCTCCTATCTGAACATTGAGGTTGGAACCAAGTAGGGCACTGCAGAATGGTTGATCTTCCTTTTGACTGCGAGTCACAAAACAAAATGTGCTAAAAGGTGTCTTTCATTTGCAAGTTGCATTCTCTGATTCTGAACAACAGGAAAAGGTGTTTGAAGGAAACAGTGTTTGTACTCAACCTCGAAAGCATTAAGGGAGTTTCAGAAGGAAAAAGGGTCAAGTAGGGTGATGATAGGAACTCGACCCAGCAATCAGCTTAACTAAGCAAGTGTTTATTCGGTGCTTGGGTATGTCACATTAAGCACTTAGGACACAGACATCTGAAAGGCAGCGCTGGCCCAGAGGCTGGGTCCCTCCTGTGGTAGAGGGAACCATAGAGGAGAAGATGGCACCATTTACCGAGCACCTATGACTTCCCAAATATTTCACATGTTTGAAGTGTACCCATATCTAACTGAAGAGGATAAAAATAGAATGGTTTATGTTCTCACCATTTTGGAAATGAAAAAAAAAATGGGCTTAGGGAGGTTAAGGCACTTTGCCAACATCACTCAGGTAGCAGTCGGAGACTCGGCCCTCAGGAGGCCAGGCAGGTTTATTAACAAGGGGATGATGAGATCAGATGAGGCACAGAGAGGTTACATAAGAGAAAAGAGAGTCTCACAGTTCTGAGTCCTGTGAGCCACAGAGTGGACCCAGAAGAGGCCAGAAGCATTTCACTGTGTAACATCCAAACTGGCATGCATCACTGATAAGCCAAAGACATTGGCAAAGCTTGTCTGCTTTGCTTTCAGTGTTAAAGTCTCGTTGCTTCTACTGGGAAAACTAATAACATAACAAATGAAACTATTGTTCAGTTTCATTAAAAATAAATCTGATAAGATGGGCAGAATTGAATTAACCAATCTCAATAGAGTTCTCATTATTGGAGCAACCGGAATATTCTCCCTAATAGAATAAGTCCTGCTTCGCTTTGGCTGGTCTGAGCAGCTCCTTGCTATGGATTTGGTTTCCAGTCTTTGGCTCCAGACATGCTCACTCTAATGTTAGTATTAGCAGGTCAACGTAATGGACCAGCATACTGGATCTGGCGAGAGTTCTGGATGGATCAGTATGACAGATGCAAGGGCCTCAGTTACCATTGGCAGACAAAAATTGTCCTCCCCTCCAAGGAAGTCAGATTTAGGGCCCTAGAGCTTGCAAGAGAGAAATGGTCCTTGTTCCAGAGAGGGTGAGCTTGGGCGAGAATCCGATGATGGGCTGTTCCTGGAGTCAGGGATGGGGAAAACAGACATTTAGCATGCCTGCTTGTTTTGGCTGGCTCTAATTGAAGTTAGTGCCAGCAATATTTCTATTCCTTTGCACTGGCTGAAGTTCAAAGGCTCAAGATTGAAAAGCAAAGAGAATCGTGCAGGTATTTTTGTAGGTGCACAAGTGTACCAAGACATAAACACATTTGGATCATTTTCACTAAACTATAGGTCATAAATATCACAGAAACACAAGAAGGGAAAGGGAGATCAAATGTAGATGAAATAGAGGAATTATACTGACTGATTAATAAAACATTTATCTAAAACTATGTCATTGAATCACTTTTCAGAAGTGGACTGTAAATTTTGTCCTGAACTCGCTAGGGAACATGAAGACATCAATACACATACACAGTAGGCTCATGATTTAAGCCAGTCACTGGATAAAACCAATCCAGCTGTCTAGGAGAACTCTAATTACTTCTGGTCCTAATGTCTGAGATCATTTTTAATTGTGGATGCTTACCAAGACAAAACTTAAAGATAGATGTATGTATAAATGAGTGAATGAACGAGTGAGTAAGCAATTGATGTGCCATAGATGGAAGAGAGATCAAAACCCTCCTGTCCACACCTCAGGCAACTCCAATGCTTGAAAGCCCCCTTTGAACACCCCTTCTGTAGCACAGAGCCCATGGCATGGCCCTCATTCTTTTCTCAGACAGTCTCTGAGTTCTTCTTTCTATGCTACTCTGCTCAGAAGTTCTTCTTTCTACTGAGTTGAATTTCTGTCTCTACAATAATAGTGTTGGGGCAGAAGTGTCTATAAAGAAATACAGACTTTGCACTGAGATCTGCATTATAATTGCTCATATACTACTTTCTAGCTGAGTTATCATGGGAGAGTGATGTTACTGCTCTGAGCCTCAGTTTCCCCATCTGCAAAATGAAGGTCCTCACAGCCACTTGATCACAAGGGTTAGATGCGAGCCTATGTGCCAAGTGTCTAGTTGCCTGTAGATGAGAAAGCAGGTTTATTTTATTTGTTCCCTCACAGCATATTAATGGAACATGGATGTGTCATTCTAGGTGTGAAAGATGTCGTGATTAACAAGACAGGTCAAGTCTCTTCCATATGAAGAGTTTATTAGCCCGTCTGCTCTGCTGGTTCCATTCATATCGCCCACACCCAGAAACTTCACACAGATTCATTAACAGGCTTTCTGCTGTAATGAAAGTAGTTAGGTGTCACCTATCTGTTCTGATTCTCTGGTCAAAAGCTGACAAATCTAACTTTGTCAGAAAGCGAGACTCACGGCAGTAGCAGACAAGTGGTTGGATTGTCTGGGTGTCTCACTGCATGAAGATCTGAGCTCCAATGATGTCTCCATCACTTCACTGTGGTTTGGATAGTCCCCACTGGTGTGGACCGCCTCAGCTCCAATACTGGCAATCAGTAAAATACATGGTTTAATTTTTATAATTCAGTCCATGGCAGCCTATTAGCTGGGTCAATAGGCTAAAAAATGCAGCTTCCCTGAAATTTTAAAGCCATGAACCAAATACTTGTCATGGAAAACGCTATCTAGTTATTAAAGGATTACACTTAAGTTCTGCCTGCATGATACCTAAATAAAGACATAAATGTGGTCTATATTTTGCTGTAGTGGAGACAACTGAATCAGTTTTCAACCTGTTTCCTGGTTAGAATTCTTCTCTATTTCCAGGTTAGGATTTCTCTGTGCTTCAGACATCAGAGGTGATATGCTGGCAACCAGGGCAGCACTAAACATGGGATTTCATAAAAGTAAAATCAGGATGCTCATGCAAATGAAGACTAAGAATAAATAAAATCTACTGTTTATCAAGTATGTTATATCTGTAAAAGGCCAAAAGGAGAGCTTTAAGGTTCAGTCCTCCCCACCAACTCTGTGAGGTAGGCACTGCCGTGACTACCTTCATTTTACACATGATGAGATTGGTTCATAAAGAGGCTAGTAAGTTCAAGACAGTGATGCTAATAAATGAAAAGCTGGAATTTTAACCTACATATCAATGTCCCATGTAAGACTACAACTAGTTCATTTCAGAACCTTGGACAGGTCACTATACTGTGACACTGGTTCCTGAAGGTAAGCATTTGGACTACTGGATAATGTCCCCTCCAATTATGCTAAATAATAAATTAAAGTTTCTTTCAGTTTATGTGATGCATGAGGATTATTTTTTTAAGATGCAAAGTGATCATTCAGTGCCAGGAAATAATCCATTATTAAAATAATTGGATTCCCTCATCATATAGGGAAACCTGTGGAGTGTGGTGCTATATTCCAGTAGAAGAAATCTCCCTTTCAAAGCAAAAAAGAAGCCCAGGTATTTGTAAGACTTGGTGAATACAATTAGATCATGAAGACACTGGAATTTGGCTTCCTAAGACCCAATCTTAAACTACGCTTGAAATAGTTCCTTTACTAACTCATATCCACATTGGTTTGGGGTGAATTTGCAGGCTTTATTTCTGGGCTTGAAGTAAATTGTAAATGGGTCAGTGACTTCTAGAAACAAATCATTGACTCTCCCTTGCTCTTGTTTTTTTCTTAAATGCATCTGTGTTCTTTCTCACTTGTATTTCTCTGGTTTTTAGAATATGACTTCAAAGTTGCTGGAAGTAATCACTGCATTCCTCTCACATAGATAAATCAAAAGCAAATATAAACTGCTCTCTCAGATCACTTCTAAATCTAAGCAGACCCAACCACTGTTAAATATTGCTTTGTATGCTAAGATGCAACATCTCTTTGAATGGAATAAACAAGCTAAAACTCCAAGTGGTATGCTATGGCTAAAACATTACTGAGCTGGCAAAATTCATAAACTAATATTGCAAAGTAGCCCTTGGCACATGCTATTTTCAGCAGTTTGTATTCCCTGACACCACATTCTATTTCATGCCATCTGTAAAGTATACCCTGGCTTTCTTCTCAACGAGAAATTTCCTTCCTGGAACGTTGATCAGAAAAAAATAGAAAGCACTTGATGTATCGGTTAATTACTATACAGAAAGTGCTACTTTAGCAACTCAGAGTGTGCAAGTTTTGGGTTATATAGGACAGATGTGGGAGGTTGATATAAAGAGTAAGAAAAAAGTGGAAGTTACCCCATGCAAATGAGGGGATACTAAGTTTTTCTCATCTTCATAAGAAATTAATGTGTTTAAGTCCCCATTAGATTAAAGAACAGAAGTATCACTGTCATTAATGTCCCTTTTTGACTGTAGAAGGACAAATTTAAGCCACACATACAGAATGACTGCAGGGAGGGTCTGCGTGGGGAGTGAGGAGATCTGAGTCCATGCACTTACCAGCTGTATCACCATGGGCAACTCAACCACACCCTCTCTCAGTCTTGGTCATCAAACCAGATCAACAGGAAGGGTCTTTCAGCCCTGAAGTGCTTTGGTCTGCCAAAAGGAACATTCGTGGTTCATTTGCTTGACATATTGGTTACACTGACCTGCTGAACACTTGACAAGACAGACGAACTCCCCAGTATGATGGAGCTCAGTAAACGGATCAAGCAATGACTGAACAAGGTAGCTTCAGGTAGGAGTGTCATAGAGAGTCAAAACAATGAGCTGATAGAAAAATTCCTAGATGCATAAGGCTCAAAATTAGTTGTACATTAGGTATACAGCACTTATGTAGTAAGAGAAGTGATTTTTAATGGGATGGTATTCTGGAATACTGCTATTTTACATTGCAATTGTGCCAGATAATTGACCTATTGAAATACAAATTATTCTATTATAGATTTGTTCTATTTTATATCTTGAGCATTTATTGTTCCCAAATTGTATATGTACATACAGGTAGATGTGTATGTATAGATGTAGATGTATATACAAGTACATGTATATAAATAGATGTATATGTGTATATAAATGCATATATACACACATGCACACATATATACATAGCTAACACATAATATATATATGGTACTCATATATAATGAATTTTATTGGGACATTTTTATAAAAAGGAGGCATTGAGTTTGATTGGGTTAAAAAACTGGTAAAGGAGCCTTGTAACCAGAACCACAATGTAGTTGTCATTTCTGTGCAATGATCTATTTTTAGGCAAAAGTGATCAATCATTGGGAAACACAGAGAAAAATGGGTTCAAATTAGATAATAGTAACAACTTTTAGATGGTTTTCTTCTAGGTAGGTTCAACCCTCCCTCAGTATCCAACATCATCTTCATAGAGGGTTGAGATCAACTACTTGTATGAAGAGAACCCCCTTTACACTAAATGTACCCCCAGTATCTGTGAAGTTATTTTTATTCTGACTTTAATCAGGTTGGCAAACTATCATATATAATCACTCTTTCTTACACAGTTGGTTAGTCTACAGGTCTGAACCAATTAAGACTGATCGGAATCTTTCTCCAAGGATTTTCAAAGGGAAATGAGAAAAGAACTAAGCATCTTTCCAGGAGTTGTATTGGAAGGGGGTTGGTAATAAGCTTCAGGAACTATTGACAGAAATAGAGAAGAAGCCTGTTGGAAGGGAAATATTGAAAGTGATGTCCAGAAATATTTCTCACACTATGATATCCTAGACTTGGTGATGACACAGAGGTAAATGATGCCTGTGAGAGACTGATACCTCTCTTCCTGCTTCCTATGCCCCAAAGATGTCCATACCAAAATCACTGGATCTCTGTGGACAGTCCCAATATGTGGCAAAAAGGACTTTGCAGATGTGATTACACTAAAAATATCTTGCAATGGGAGATCAACTTGGACTATCCAGATGAACCCAATATAACTCAATGTTCTTTTAAGACAAGAGATCCAGAGTCAGAGGGAGAGATGTGAAGAGACTGGCTACATAGCTAATTTTGAAGACAGTGAAAGATCACAAGTCAAGAAATGTTGGTGATCTCCAGATGCTGAAGAAACAGGGAAATGGGCTGTCTTAAAGATGAAAGAAGGAACTAGCCTTCAGCGGCTTCATTGTATTCTTGTAGCCATTGTGACCTATTTCAGACTTTAGACTTCTAAAACTGTAAGAGAATAAGGGTGTCTTCCTCTAAGTCACTAAGTTGGTGGTCCTATGTTACCATGACAATAAGAAATTAATAAAACTCTGTATCCTAGAACTAGTTATCCTAGTAGGGCAGACAACCTGTACATTTGTAAACAAATACAACAAAATAGTAGATTTCCAGAGAATGGTAACCTGAATTAAGAGATGGAGACAGTAAAAGCTCCAGTAAAAGATCCTTAGCTTCAACTTTTTCAACCGATATTCAACAATATCCCAGTATCCTTTCATACAGCTCATTTTGTCAAAGCTTTTTTTTTCCAGTTGAGTTTTTATGCCTTCCAACATCATTATTTATGATCCCATAAAGTCCCTGATGTTGATATTTAAGCAGTTCCTCAAGGAAGTCTTAAATATGCTTAGCCTAACTAGACCACTCTTACAGGCAAATGTGTTTATGTAGCAGAGAAACATTTTTTCAGCAACAAAAATGCTCACTGTAATCCTTATTCGATAGTTCTAATAAGAAACATGTGAAGAGCTGCACTAGCTACGAAGTTAAAATTCTAACTCATTCCCTCTTTATGGCTTATTTCTGATGTTCATTGAGCATTTACTATGTACCAGACCCTGAAAAGACAACACTAAATAAGTTGAACTCCCTCGCAGGTCTTGGTAAGGGAGACTTCACGTGAAGAACAGATTCCAATTCGGCATCTTAATAACACTAATCATCAATGCTGGCAGCCATCGTCTGCGCTAGCCAACATTCCAGACAAATAAAACGCTTCTTGTGTTGTGATCTTCACAAATGCACCTTTTATGGGGGGGGCACCATTGTAACAATTCTACAAAAGAGGAAACTGAGGCCAAGCTGAGAACTACGCCCAGCAGATGCATCAGGCTCAGAAACTTAGTTTAACTGGGCCTCCCTGGTGGCTCAGGGGATTAAGCGCCACACTGTGAAGCATCTGCTGCAGATCAGTGTGAGTTTGATCCCCGGCCAGGGAGGGGACCCACATGGTGCAGCAGACCTCTCCTGCCTCGTGTACTGCTCCCCTCAGCAGTGTGTTCCAGTTCATCTGCCTGTTCTGCCCCCCACTCTGTCTCTGGTGACTCCTCTCACCTTCCGCGACTCTGGCCTGTACCCCAGCTCTTGTGTGCATAAATAAATAAATCTTAAAAAAAAAAACAACTAATTTAACTACCAGGTCTGCTACCTTTGGGGAACAAGAACAGGGAGCCACAGAGGCAGAAGAAAAGCAGCAGCTTGGGAGGCAAAATTACTGGAAGAGGACACAATTGGTTTGAGTTTTTCTGGATGATTAAGAATTAATCAATTGGGTACAGGCTGGAATTCTAGGCAGAGGAAAGCTACAGGGAGTGACTCCTGGGCTGCGTTGAACAGGATTTGACTATAAAGCAATGAGCCAGAGGACGAGGCAGGACCCCCGTAGCAGGGGTTTTGTGCTCCAGGCTAATGGGGCCCCCCTGCCCTGCCTCTCATGCCCATGTCCCTCTTTTGGAAAGGGGTTTCACTGCTGGTGATCGTTCTCTCAGCATTATTTTCCTAGCAGGTGTCTGATGACCCTCCCGCCCACATGGACTTCTCTGTGCACCTCTGTGTCCTCTGTTTGGCTGAGGCCTGCCGAGAAAGCACTATATCTTTTGCACAATTTATAAAAACCCAACTGAAAAAAAGGCAAAATCCAAGAGATCAAATAGTGTTGCCATGGGACTCATTTGCCAAGTCATCTTGGCTTCATTGCAATGCTTCCTTTTCAAGTGCTGATGAACACCACTCTCTTGGCTTCTGTTTTCTTGCTTTCTCTGTCCATTCATTCGTTCATGCAGTCATTCAACAAATGGCTAGTGAGTCTCTATTATGATACTGATGCTGGAATATCTGAGGACACAGAGATAAATGAAATACAATCTTGCTCTCAAGCAACTCATTGTCTAAAGAGAAAGAAATACAAAGATTATTAACAGAAAGCAGGGCGTGAGCTGTAGCAATGGGCAGGAGACTCACAAGGAGATTTATGCAATGAAGATACTGAGGGAGGGGATGCGCTGTGCCGGTTAGCATGCTACACTTGCTTAGCTGCAAATGTACTTTTCTGCATTCTGCTTTGTGAAATGTGAGAAAAGCACATTTCTCCTCTGCCAAGTGGCTTCCCGTTAGGCTCTGCAAATGGGAGTCCCAGAGGGAGTTGGCTGAGTTGGAGAAGGAAGAAAGGGCCCGGCCTTGCCTGCCAGGTCACTCCCCTCATCCTCTGCCCTTTCTATCTGCATCCCCATAGCCAGAGCAGGGCTCCTCGGCAGCCCTGAGTGCAGCCCTTTGATTCGGTGGCAACAATGATTCCCATTTTTGTTTTCTCCAAGACCCACAGCAGCAGCTTTGATTTACCCGCTCAGAGACAGGAGTGCCCCTGTAAGAGACAGGAGTGCTCAGAGAACAGCCCTGCCCCTCTCCTGAGTCCAGAGACTCCAGACGCAGTAAAACAGCCCCCTCAGAGGCCTGAGACCCAGCTCCAGGGGCTCTTCCTCTACATCTTTAAATTTTAATAAACCAGCCTCTTCCCTTTGTTCCTGCAGCCTTGGAGGGCGGCTGCTTCCCACCTGTGATATCTGAGTGTTCTCTCTGCCTTTTTTAGGTCAGTATCTAGTTAATAATTCTTTGTATTAAGTTCTATCTGTTAAGATAACTGACGTGAACTCTGTCTCCTGACCAGCCCTACGGCAACAGCTTCCAGAGGGAATCTGGCTCACGGTCCATGGGGAAGAAAGACCCCAAACGAGCAGAACCAGTCAGACCACCCCTTAAAGAGAGAGAAGGAATGTCCACGCGGGGGTTTCAGCTTGGGTCCAAAAGGATTTGATTTTATTTGATCGCACAGACTTCCAATAGCAAGTACTTTGCAGTCTTCTTATGCAAGGCAAGAGGGGGAAATGATTATATTTATACAGCACCCTGGGGTAAGGGAAGTTAGGCCAGGTAACCAGCCTGAGGGGCACAGTGACCAAGGTGCCCACCCTCTGTCCTGAGGGGTTACTGTGCCAGCCGTCCAGGTGGAAGATACCACAAGGAACAATGTTACCCCCAAGCGAAAACCCAGCCACCAGCTCTGTGTGTGTGTGTGTGTGTGCACTCATTCAAGTAACGTCTGTGCAACTTCAAGGACAACTTCATGTCCTTTGGATTGTAGACTTGACCCTCCCAAAGAGACTTTAAAGATGATCTTATCTGTCGCTCCCCTTTTCCCTTAGAAGGGCCAAAGTGTGCAGGTTTATACAAGGAAAGGAACTGACCCAAAGTCATAAACTTTGGGTCAGTTTATGATACTTGTAATGTCAACCCCAAGGAACTCATATAGCTCTACGTTAAAGATCAAAACAAATAAACAAAAATGGAAAGTGACCAGTGTTGATGAGGGGAGGTGGAGAAACCGGCACCCTTGTCATTGCTAGTGGGAACAAGAAAGCACAGCAGCAGTGGAAATTTCTGAAAGTTTCTCATTTGGAACATGGAATTATCATAGGACCCAGCAATTGCATTGCACTGTTTACAGTCAAAGGAATTGAAAATAGGTACTAAAGCAAAAACCTGAACATGAATGTCCATAGCTGGACTCCTTGAAATTGTCATCAGTACATGAATCAATAAATAAACGTGGTCTCTGTCGCTGTAATCTCCCGAGGTGGCAGTGCTGATGTTGTGCTGTGTGTTCGGTGACGCAGAGATGAGTCTAGCAGACAAGATGTCAGTATGGAGATGAAGGGCTACTGCTCTCCTAGGCAAACAGCCATCCTCCCACCTCTCCATGGCCTTTTATTGAGCATGAGAGCAGTTAACAAGGGTCTGTCATTTGCTACAGAAAGCACAGCCCAGAAGTACAAGGTCGCGTAGCTTTGTGCCAAGCCCGCCTGCATGTGACTAGCCACTACTATCATCTGACAACTTTTTCATTTCCTTCTTATCTTCTTCCCGAGTGCAAGAGTGTAGGCCTGATCCTCAGAGCCATGTGCAGCTCCTGTTAGCAAGTCCTGTTAGCAAGACTAGTTTGCAAGTCTGCAAGGATCTCAGCCATAACACCTCTTGCTATCCTTGACCGTTGCTCAGAGCTCTGGCAGCCTCTGGCTTCCCCCAGAAGGTCTCTGAGGTATGAGTTGGCCACAAAATGAATGAGGTACTGATACATAATACACATAGAGGAACCTTGAAAACAATGAAGCCAGACACCAAAGGTCACAAGCTACATGACTCCAGCATATGAAATACCCAGAACAGAACTCAGAGACAGAAGCTGAGAGCAGGAAAGGGAGAGAAAGCTCCTAATGGGTGTGGAGTTTCTTTTTGGGGTTTTGGATGGAGATAGAGGTGCTAGTGGCACGTGCGATTGTTCTAAGGATTACTGATTGCACTCTTCTAGATGGTTCATTTTCCTTTATGTAAGTCTTATCTCCATTCTCACAAGGAAAATACAAATAATGGTCTAGGTTTGGTAAAGCAGAGGGGAAGTATAGGATGATATCTTGACTTGAAGAAGATAGATTCTAGAAAGAGGTACAAGATGACAGAATTAAGAATAAAGTCAGTAATCCAATAAGAAATGAAGATCCTGCGATAAAGCTATGGCAAGCTATTGATGGACAAGAACATAAGAGAGAACCCCTAGGACAAGCTGTTCTGGGCTGGTCCCTCAGATCTAGGACTCAGATCCACCTTATGTGAATATCATCCCTGCCACGTCTCCTGTGGGGAAAAACTGGGATGACTGCTGTGGAGATGACTTCCTGTAGATTACCAACTATTCTAGAGGCCGAGAAACACCACTGAGACTTTGATCCTGTGTCCCAAAGGAGTCCATCTTGATCCACACCATCCCATCATGTTTTCTGGCTTCTGGACTGAAAGACCCTCCAGAAATGTCTACCATGAGTCAGGTTCCTGACATGCTACTCAAGGATGCCAAGTTGCCTGCCGTTTGTCCTCTGGAAGGTAAATAAATCTGTAACTGGTCCAGCTTCTCTAGGGAGAAGGGAATGAGCAGGGATGGCCTAAACCACTAACCATCTTAAGGAACAATGGAAGTTTATTCAGATGTGGGGGATCCAGACCATCGTGCCCCCAAATAGCTGTCAAGCCCACCAGCATGAAAGCGATGAAACATTGCTCCTCGTCTTTATACAATAGCACCCAATCTTGGTTGCCCGTTTACCCTATACTGCAGACCCAAGAGGGACCCAAGGGGGTGGGGCCTTCAGCTGGAGATGGGCTGGACCCAGGTCCCCAGGGGAGAGGTCCACCCAGACATGGATATGGATGAATTGATGGATGGCGAGTCGAACGTATGGAGCTCATAAGAGCATCCAGAACAGAACTTACAACACCAGGTAAGATGCAGGTAGAAGGGAATCAGTGAAGGAAATCGAGAGGAATTCAAGGGTTCTAGCCGGACGAGCCAAGTCGTGTCACCAAAGGAACACAGTGTCAAGAGCACTGAGAGACAAAGAGACTGGGCAGTCCGGCATGGCCACGTGCTCCCATACCTTGCACCTGGTGTTCTGTGCAGCGTTAACAGAGCTGTGAAAACAAATCAAAACTACTAGCAGGAAGCAACGGGGTCCAAGTCATGTGAAACGTGCTCCACCGAGGAAGCAGGACAACGAAGTGGTCACTCCAGCTAAACTAGTAACCCCATGCTTTGCTCTTCATCAGCTGAGGAAGCTTGAACTCAGCACTCTACTAATAAAACAAAGGCATTTGCTTTTTTCTTAAAGGGGAGACAAAAACAGAAAGAAAAGTGACCTCTTAGCCTCCCCACAGAGACTGACTTCTGGCCCGTTTTGTTTTGTTGTTTTGTTTTTTTTTTTTTTTCCAGTAAAGAAACCAGGGAAATTGGATTTTGAGTGCTGAAGACACAGTTCAAAAGTCTCCAAACCTGGTGTGGCCACTTTTCTGGGAAGAATAATGGGGTCGGATGGCCCAGGCTGCTCCAGAAGCCTCACTCTATTGAATTGAATCAACTTTAGACAACTGGATTTGAACTGTGACTTAGGTAAGAGCAGCAGCTTGGAGTGTGAGAGGAGCTTCTCAGCTTCTTTCTCTCCACATTCCCCTCAAGGCCTTCCAGCTGAGAGGCGCAGGCCTGGAGGCCTCTTCCCCTGGAGAATGCCTCTTAATAATGGTGCAAGCTCAGGGGTCTGTTTCCACACCCAGAGGGCTCTCGGCCCCTTGCTGCCATGCCCTCTGAAAAGTAAAATCAGAAATCAAAAGCAGCAGCATGGAGCGCACTGCCTTGGAACTGGGTCCAGCCCATCCTTGCCTTGGGGAGCGCAGGCTGGAGGCCACGCACTGCGGTCTGGAGACTGACAAACAGGGGATATTGGTTCTGGGAAAAGGAGCAGAGAGTCCTAAGCCATATACCGACAGTGCTGGGGTTTTGTTGTTGCTATTATTCATGTGTCTTGTTCTTTAGTAATAAAGTGAAAAAAGAATTTATTTGGATTCTCCACCCTCATCTATTCTCAGGAATCAGCTGCAGGAAAATTGATTTATTGCTCTTTAGGGTTGAAAACAAAACAAACCAAATATCTGGGGATGATATTAGTCGTGGCCCCTTTGGAGACTGGGAAGTAGCTGGCTGTGTGGGGAGGGGAGGGGATGGTGGGCAGTGGACACTGCGCCACTGAGCTTGGAAATGTTTTCACTTAGCATGTTGGTAATGAAGTTTTTCTCTCTTTCTTTCTCATAAGTGATGAGTTCAAGGTTAAATGCTACTTTTTCCAGAACACCTTTTCACCTCTCCCGCTACCCCCTAGCACTTCCCTTAAAGCACCATCCCTGCCCACCACCAGGAGCTTGTGCTGACTTGTTGACATGAGTCCGAAATCTCCCAGAGGACAGTGCCCACGCTTGCTCTGAGCACCCTTCTCCCCCAGGGCTCCCCCTGTCCCCCAGATGGAGAGCAGGCATCTGCTCCCTGTTATCTGTGGCATCGAGCTGAAGTCTGTGAGGTGTGAGTGACGCGTGTGGCTGCAGGTGGGTCTGAGTGTTATATGGCACACAGGAGACGTGGACGCAGGGCTCTCAAGAAGTAGGTTTAATGCCCCGGTGCTCACTCAGGGGATCCTTACCCCGAAGCTGAGCCCCCTTTGTAGGAAGTCAGGGGCTTATACACACTTACAGTTTCTACAAGGTTCCAGGTGGGTTCCCATTGGTAGCTGCACATAACCAGATATGACGTGGGTACCCACCAAGAGGAGCGTCGGATAGTTGCACACCAAGAAGTGAGTAGGGGTCACTGGTCATGGGGACCCCTCAGGTCCGTTCCGCCTGAGGCCGTGTCTGGCCCACCAGGGACTAAGCTGCATGGGGGGACTGGGCCAAAGGTTGTTACTAAGGCCCCCAGGCTGCTTCCCTAGAGACCGCGCTGTACGAGGTCAGACTCATCTCTACGTACGAGGTCAGACTCATCTCTACGTACGAGGTCAGACTCATCTCTAAAGAGGTGTCACCACACGCTTTGCACTATGTATTACTTTGTCTTCATCCTCACGCACACAAGGAATACCTGCTTGTCATGTGGAAAACACAGAGTACAGCAGGGAGGAAAAATTCGCATCATTGTTTATCCTGATTCAGAGCTCATCAGTGGTTTCTTCAAGTTGCTGACTTTGTGACCATTTGTTACAGCACCCACAGGAAACTAATACAGGCGTCTCTGATGGATGACAGTTTTCTCTTCTGGTTATAAATTATGGAGAAGATGACTGAAGGGCATGTGTTCTGCATAATTTCTTAAAGAGTTGGTAAAATGATTAAGTTCAGATGTGCTGCCTTCCTTCCTTGGTGCACTACACTGGTACAAATGGGAAAAGGTGAAGTTGTTATTTCTTCACATCAAAGTATTCCGTTTCTGGAGGAGCGTTCAGCGAGAGCCAGGGCATGTAATTAGAGGTGACAGTCCTTTTTCCTCCTCAGAGGACTCCTATCTTATCTGATGTCAGTGCGCCCAGACACAGGTTCCTGTTCCTACCGACCCATCCCCTCTCACCTCACCTTCATCAGCGTTCTGGGCTCAACAGACATATAAAAAAATTAAGAACCCTTTTGATCTCTCTCTCCTTGGAAAAAAAAAAAAAAAACAACTTTTCTTTGTTCCTAGAACAGAGAGAGGCTGAGATGGTAAGTGGGGGAGGGGAGAGACAGGCAATTGACTTTTCAGCAATATTTTGCAGTTCAAGGTGTCAGGGACCATTACCGGGAAGTGCAAAGATTCCTCCTTGCTAGAATATGTCACCTCTCTGTGAGGGCCTCTTGCCTCTGATTTCCCTTGGAGCTGGACTCACTCACCGAGCCTAAGCAAGGGGCCAGGGCTGTGAGCTCTCTGCAGGAGAAGGCAAACACAGCACAGATCTGGCAAAGCAGAGTTTTGGGTACAAGAAGAAAACAAGTGCCAGAAACTTAGAACAGAAAATACAGGGATAAGCAGAATTAAACTGACGACCCAATCAAATTCCTCTTGAGAATTAATTGCTAAAACTCACTAACTTGCTGTCCTTGCGTTACAGGGCAGCCCTGAAGCTGATCGCCCATCAGCAGGCTCCAGCTGCACCCTGCTGGAAAGATGTCACAGGGCAGGGAGGGGCACCCCAGAACCCCCAACTTACCCCACTCTAAGAAGGTTCTGCCTTCCATCACATCAAGGCAAAACATCTAAGACCTTCAATAGAAAGGAACTTTAACGCAATTAGTGAACAATACAGAAAAGACAAAGACTATAGTTTCCAAATCCAGCACCCAAAGTTGCCTATCCCCTCGTGGATAAAAGTCCAGCCAGACAGGACTGGCCCAAAGCAAGGCCCAAAAGCTGCCACACGTCGGAAGGACCTTTCAGTGGAGACCCACAGAAAAGGGTCAGAAAGAGTCAGACAAATCCGGAGAAAAAGAGCAAAATCAAAATCAAGATGGAAGCTGCCATGTTAACCTCCCACGGGCCTCTCACCACATCTGTTCCAGCCAGTCCAAGACCAAGAAGCAAGCGCAGTTTCTTCACATGTCCCTCTGCTCCACGTGCTTCCTCCAGGCCTCCTTGCTGCCCTCCATCCTGCTTCCTGCTTCCTCCCCCCCTTCCGTCCTTCTGCCCAAACCCCACAGGAAGAGGAGGTTCTTTGGCAGAGGCAGGGGTTATCCAGTTACAGGGCAGCAGAGGTGGGGCAGGCAGGGTCAGCACATGGTCCTGGCAGCACAGGGCTGCAGGTTTTCCTTGGCCCAGCTAGCTCTGGCCATTACCAGCTGGTCAGCAGTTCCCTGTTATCTTCCTGCCTGGTGCTCTTCTTAGGAGCTCTTAAGTTTGCTGAGCCTAAGCCTAGAGGGTAAATAAAGGAAATGGGAGGCTTATCTTGTGGGACAGAGACAGACACTCTGTTGCTGTATCAAAGGAATCAACCTGCCAGAAAACCCCACCCCAAGTTCTGCAGTGAGGTGCCTTGAAAGAGGTTGTTTGCAAAACTCTTGAGTCTCCTCCATGCGTTGTGTTGCACCCCTCCCCCAGCACCACTCTATCCTCTTAGAGCAGGGAGAGGCAGAAAGGTCTAGAAAAGACAAGATGGAGCTGAATGCTAACCTCTTTGTCTGAAAAGGTACACTAACTGAAATGCTATTACTGCCTCCTCAATGTCCAGTTGTGAACTATAAAAAGCAGAACCAAATACAAACCGGAAAAAAAAAAAAAGCCTTGCTTCTGGAAACCCTCCCCACCTCTGTTCACCTCTTTCCTTATTTACAGGGGTCTATAAAAGGGCCAATGCCTGAAGGTACTCTTTCTAAGCCACCCTAATGCAATCAGCAGCCGGCAATAAAAAGAACAAAGGAAAGCCATTATGCAAACATATGGCCATTCAAAGTCAGAAATTGGGGTCAGGAGGTGGAGGGTAGGAAGAATAAAAATTTGGAGAATTTTTTTCTCATCAGAGTCCATCTTGGGTTTTACCGTAATATTAATTTTCTGCATCACTATTGATATTCAGACTCCACGTTCTGGGCGGCCCACTTATCTGCGGAGCTCCAGCTGTCCTGGGCCCTACATTTCCTTAAAGGACGCCCCTGCTGTTTTGCTTGCAGATCTAGACGGGGGAGGGGCACACATTTTCTGTAAAGGTCCAGGTAGTTAATATTTCTGGCTCTGGGCCTGTGGTGTGTCCCCAACTCCTGGGCTGCGGGGCATCTGCAGGAGCTCACAGGTGAGTGAATAAATGACCTGCCCGGTCCCAGAGAAACCTCGACCGTGGACACTGACATGACATGTCATTAACTGCCTTGTGGAATGCAAGAGTACAGACCCAGGTTGGGGGCAGGCTCGCTGACCTCCTTGTATTTCTGGGCCAATGGGTCAGCAGCTCCTGTCTCAGGTCCACCCCATTCGGATTTTCAAGAGCAGGATCTGCATTCAGGCCCCACTCACTCCTCCATTTGCAAAACTGAGCTGAGGGCCCCATCTAGGCCCCCACTAGCTCACTCTGGCTGGGAGCCTTGGGGACCCTTGGGGACCGGCACCTGCTCACACCCTCCCCCGGACACTGCCCCTTCCGTGCACTCGGAATGCACGCTGGAACGCGTGTTCTACAAGCTCCTCAGTCGGTGCTATACCGGATCCAAGTTCCCGCATTGCATTTCCACAAAGCTCCCTGGACAAGCCAACGCTGGGCCAGCCCTTTCTTCCTTTTGTCATCTGCAGACACCCAGCAGAGCAAAGGGTCTTACACAGACAGGTGGTTTCCTGAGAGGGTACAAGGAGGGCGCAAGTTCCTGGATCCCGAGCTTGGGACCACGTGGGGTTAGTGTTTGCAGCTGAGAGGGCCAAGGCCCCCCACGCTCTTCCCGACCTCCTCCTGAACCGATTACCCAGAGACTGGTAAAATGGGCCAGCATCTCTGGACTTCGAACAAATGCAACGAAGACCCCAGGAGGACAAAATAATTGTAGGAGAAATAGAGAGAATGAGAACGGGAGGGAGGGGGGCTGGGCAGAGGGAGATGGCTGCACCCTCGCTTTAAAATAGCATCTCCCAGTGAACCACATCTGGCTTTCATCAGCGAGGGTACCAGGTGTAAGGCATTCTGCGAACAATCACCTCTGGCTGGTGGAGTGGAATATGGCACGTTATCAAGAATAAATGAGACAAAATATTCCAATTACAGTCTCATCCTACTTCTCCCCATCTCACGCCAAGTGTTTGTCTCAATTGTTCAAGCTACAAATTACCCCCATGCCGGAGCAGACTTGCCAAATGAGTCAACACCCGTGCTTCAGCCTCGAAAAAGAATGGCTGGTTTTATTTCCGTTGGAGACCTGGAGTCTAGGGAACAGAGCGGGCTGGAGCGGGGGTTCTTCCCAGTGGGGAGGGGCTGCCCCAGACGTGGCCAATCACGGGAAGGCAGAGGCATTGACAGCCACATAAAACTGGCTTGAAACAGCATTGGAAATTGCAGCATTATTTAATTTATTTGGGATCGGAAGTACCCAGAGTCTAATTAGGAAACGGGCTGAATAAATGATGGTATGTCAATAAGAGAGAGGGAGAACCAAAGTAAAGTCATGTTTTTAAAGCATATCAAAGGACACAGGGAGGGTTTTAGCAAATAAGCATAATAGCTCTGTCCTCAAGCATAGCGCTGCCAGTGATTGAACCCTTACCCAGCACCAGACACTGTGTTACTCACTGCAGGTGCTTATGTCTGGCCCGCCCTGGGAGGTGGGTACAATTTCTGAAATTTTCAGGTTGATTGACTGGCCCAAGGTAAAAGAGACAGCAGGTGTTGGTTGGGGAATCAAACTGAGGTCTTTGTTCCAATTTCACTTTCAATGAGTTTAAAACAAACAGAAAAGGATGGGAGCAGTGTTTATTTGGGGTGGTAGGCCTAAGAATAGCTTATTTCTCCTCGGATTTTCCAAATTCTCCACATTTTCTGTATACATATTCTATGTTGAACATGTAAATCTTTCCTCTTCTGAAAGATATTAAAGAGAATTGGAAAAAATATAAGGTTGGTTTTAAATGTTTAATTTCCTTTATTTGTTACATTCAATGTTGGACTGCAAAGCAGCAATTTGTGATGTTAGTCACATCCATCAGATAAATTGAAAAATAGTGGATGTAGTTTGAAGCAGAAACAATTCTCCTAGCTGTGACTTGTCATTTGGGCAAAAGCAAATGGGCCATTTTGAAGATGATGACCCAGTAAAACGGGCAGATCTTGGGACCCACCTGACTTTGAGGCATGCATGGAGCCCACTAACTCAGTTAACAGTTCATCTGAGGCTATTAAGGGGCATGTGGCAAGGTAGTGAAGCTCTGGGCTCTCAAACCAGGACAGCTTCATTGACACATTGGTTGGGTGACCTTAAACAGGTAGTTTTAAAAAGTCTGAGTATCCTCATAGGTAAAAAGAAAAATTAATATCTAGTAAGACTTTGAATTTTTTTTTATTTAATTTTTTTTAAGATTTATTTATTTATGCATACAAGCACTGGGGTACAGACCAGAGGTGTGGGGGTGGTGATAGAATCCACCAGACAGAGCAGGATGCAGAACAGGCAGATTGACAGAAACACACAGCTGAGGGGAGCAGCGGGCAAGGCAGGAGAGGTCTGCTGTGCCATGTGGGTCCCCACTCTGGCCAGTGGCAGGGATCGAACTCGTGCTGGAATGGCTGTGGTTTGCTTCATAGTGCGTTGCTTAACCCACTGCGCCACTAGGGCGGGCTCAAGACTTTGAAGTTTAAACAGGTTAAAATGGTAGTGACTAGCTACATAGGTGTTTTATGAATGATGACGATGATGGTGATGATGGTGGTGGTGATGATGATGATGGTAATGGTGATGATGGTGGTGATGAAGATGGTGGTGATGATGATAATAGTGATGGTGATGAAGACAGTGATGATGATGGTGGTGGTGATGATGATGGTGATGAGATGGTGGTGATGATAATGGTGATGGGGTGATGGCGATGATGGTGGTGATGATAATGGTGATGGTAATAATGATGGTGATGAAGATGGTGATGATGACGATGATGAAGATGGTGATGATGATGGTGATGAGATGCTGGTGATGATGATGATAGTGATGATGATGATAGTGGTGGTGGTGATGATGATAATGGTGGTGATGATAATGTGGTGATGATGATGGTGATGAAGATGGTGGTGATGATGGTGATAATGATAATGATGGTGGTGGTGATGATGATGATGATGATGGTGATAGTGACACTGGTGATGACGATCCTTATAAACCGGGAGAGAGTAAGGGAGCCATTCAGTCTGGGCTACATACAAACACTGGCCTCATGATCAGGAGACATCATGCCTTCCTTCTTTCGAGAATGGGTTCTCACTTACACTATGGCATAACAAGAAACATCCGATGAAGAAGACTGTAATGGAACACAACTCCAATGAATCTATCCTTTTAATCCTGTAATGCCCGAGGGCATTCCAGCTGCTGGGATAGAAGTACCTTTTCTCTAATCTGTCATCAACAAGCATAATATTTGCAAGCACCCACATGGCCATGGAGAGTGAGATTAAATTATGCTTTAAATGAACTCAACAACAGAGAGTCACTATATGACCTAGTAATTCTAACCCATCTATAAACTCAAGTGAAATAAAAGCATGTGTTGATGGGAAAACGTATACACAAATCATTGTATCAGCAGTATTCAAAATAGTGGGAAAAATGAAAAAGACCCACATGCCCATCAAATTATGATGGAGAAATAAAATGTAGTAGATCCATGTAAAGGAACATTATTCAGCCTTTGAAGGGAAGGAAGAGAGGAAGGGAGAGAGGGGTGTGGTGGAAATAAGAGGTGTGGGGGGCATGGGCTGCCCAGCTGTAGCTACTGAAACAATGTACACTTATCTATGGTTACTACGTGCCAGGCACTCTGTGTCACATGCTATTTAATTTAATCTTCCCCAAAGACACTGACAGCTAAGCAACTCTTCCTAATTAGCTGGCACCTAGAGTTAAATAACGTGCCAGCAAAGAGATGACTAAGCTGGGATTCGGCCCCTGGCGTCTGGCTCCCAAACCGATGTTCTCCCGCTCAGCATCCCTACCTGCCCCCTGCAGACCAATTTCCTGAATGAAACAGTAACACGTCTGTACAAAACCTGGGCCAGGCTCTGACCCATGGTCCCACTCCCCAACCCTCTCTTAGGAAGGAAGGAATCCCATTGGGGGGGAATCTTCTCTCTCACCTGGACATCCAGGCTTTCTTCCAGAAGACAGCACTTTGCTGCTTTATTTTTTCACTTGAGCAACATGCATTATTTAGTAGCAGAGTTTCAGAAACATTGAAATGACCCTTGTAAACACGGTTAAAACGTTTTCCTTTCAAAAGGCCTTGTTGCTCTTTGTAGCAGTGGGATTTCGGCACGCAGAAGTAGCTTTCTCTTTTTTTCCTTTGGTGCCAGATAAATCTTAATTTTGTTTGGCATGTAGTAAATATTTAGTTTTATTCTCTCAGTGCTAAAAGACATTTATACAAGCTTTTGGGTTATTTGGAAATTGTCTTGATAATTGACTGTTTTTACGGAGATCAAGAGGGCTTCAGGTCTCTCCTTCAATTAAGGTTTCTTTCTTCTTTTTTTTTAGTGAGTATTTTTAAATGATCAAAAGTGGGAGGCTTCTCTTACTTGAATGCTTTGGGGGCCTGGAATAAAGCAAAAAATTCATCCAAAGGGAAGAGAGCCTGGCTAGGTGGTAACTTTTTTCAAATGCCATCACTCCCTTCCTTTTTGTCGTTCATATTAAAAGTAACAACACACATTTATGAAGCAAAGACAGAAGCAGTTGTGGGGTGCAGAGAGAGATGCTGAGGGAGGCAGGGAGTGGATCGTTCGGTTCCGTTCATGGAAAACACTTTCAGAAAGGTTGCTTGTGAACAGCAGCCAGGCTCAAGCGTCTATAACAAATCCCGTTTCTTTTAAAAGAGAGTAGAGCCAGAGGAAGGTAGCAGTGTGATTGTAATTTCAAGACGCCATTGTACACGTGACCAGGATAATCACTGAGGCAGAGGGGGTCACAGGAAAAGGATGGAGTGTTGAAGCAAGTAGAACTGAGTTTAAGCCTTGACTCTCCTACTCACTTACTGTGTGTGCTTCTGGCCACATCAGAACCTCTCTGTGCTTGATTGCCTCCTCTGACCCACAAGGAGTCACTGAGGTCACTGAAGCTTCTCTCCCTCCCCCCCTTCCTCTCGCTTTCCTCTCCATCCTTCCCTCCCCTATCCTCTTCTCTCCTCCCTCCCTCCTCCTTCCTCTCTGTCCTCCTTCCCTCAACATATGCCAAGCATTGTTCTAGGTACCAGCAATGACCATGAACAGCAATTACAGAGGTCACATGGAGAGGAGTAAGCCAGTGAACAAATTAGCAAGAAAATAAAGGAGATAATTTCAGATAATGACTAGTGCTATGGAAAACATAAAATAAGTTAATGGGATGCCGAGTGGGGAGGGGAGCGCACCCATTGATCAGATGTCTGGGAAAGGCCTCTAGGAAGATGCGATATGGCCCAGGTCCTGGGGGACGGGAAGGGCCAGGAGTGCCAACACCTGGGAGAACAGCAGGTACCCGGTGCGTGCAGCTAGACGGGGCGGCCGGTGCTGCTCAGCGGTGACAGCCTCTGATCCGGGCACAGACCCGGACAAGGAGTTCAGCCTTGTACCCTGCGTTCTTTCTGCTTGCTGCCCTAGCAGCAGCTCATTGGAAAGCCTGCTTTAGCCTGAGTTCCAAGCCCAGTCAGGGAGCGGACCCACAGGGTGCAGCAGACCTCTCCTGCCTCCTGCTGCTCCCTCAGCAGTGTGTTCCAGCCAGTCTGCCTGTTCTGCTCCCCGCTCTGTCTCTGGTGGCTCTTCTCACCCCCGCAGCTCTGACCTGCACCCCAGCTCTTCTATGTAAAAATAAACAAAACAAAAAACTTCAAAAATAAAGAAGCTTCTGAAGTCACATCATTACCCCAGGCACTGCCCAGCGCCCGGCTGTGCACGGCTACGTCTGCTGTCGGGCCTCCAGGGAACACGGGGAACAGACTTGCCAGTTGCTTCTCACTCATGGGGATGGTGGGATTTGTACTCAAGGAGCTGACCTTCCTAAGGGCCCACACCTTCGAGGTTGAAGATGGGGCGAGCATCCTCCCACCACCGCCTTTGCATCGCCCGTGTGATGATGTGAGCAACAATAACTAAATCCGGATGCAGAATAAACCCTGATTAGGTGCCATAATTGCTGTTCTAAAGTCAGCACCCCCAAAAGATACTTGGAGGTTGCTACCCCCACTTGTGGTAATCAACTCATTTTATTGTGGTCATTTGCCATTATGAACTGTCTCCAGCATCGCAAATAGCTGAGAACCATGTATGGCAAGCGCCCTGTTCTCCGTTCGGCTTTCACATGTGGATACCATGAAGCTGAAAAATGGATGCCTCCCTGGTGGTGCTAGAGTTTGAGCACTGCAATATGGAGTTTCTGCAGCCACTGCAGTGCGGGTTCGATCCCCAGCCAGGGAGGGGACCCACATGGTACAGCAGACCTCTCCTGCCTCGCCCGCTGCTCCCCTCAGCAGTGGATTTCAGTCTGTCTGCCTATTCTGCTCCCTACTCTGTCTCTGGTGACTCCTCTCACCCTCTGCCTCTGGCCTGCATCCCAGCTCTTGTATGCATAAATAATAAAATCTTGAAGAAGAAAAAAAAGAAGCTGCAAAATAAAACTAGAGCTATGATTAACTGCCTCTGGGCTTCCCAGAGCAGGGGCCATGGCCCCACTGTGCACACTTTCTACTGCATGCTTAAGCTGAACTAGACCTAAATAGAACCAGAAAAGGCCATCAGAATTCAGTATCCTCATCTGTGAAATGGGGTTGTGTCTTTTTATCTACGAATCACACGCAGTAGTTGGGATGTATGGGTATAGGGTGGGGAGAGAGAAGAGGAACAGGAGGTCTCGAGAAAATTCCCTGAATGGAAATCACACTACTCTGCTGGTGTTGACAAGCTACCATACTGTCCTTGTGCCATCGGAAAGCAAATGCTACCACCCACTTTGTCCAGCATGTGGGCGAAAGAGTGTCTGTTCGGCTCTGTAACGGCGATGATGGTCATTTGCGATGGAGAGACTCAATCGGACCCTTCTCAGTGCAATCCCAGTGTGAGCAGTGGGACCCAGGGGTATCCTAGCCCCACCCCCAAATTTCTTGGAGCATTGAAATGGATGATGGCTGGGTCCCCGATTCCACAGCCCGGTCTCAGCCAATCCTGCGACAATATTTCCATTTACTAATGGTCTGTGCCCCATGGATGCCCTCCATTGCCCAAAAATATGCAATCACTTAATTGCCATAGCAATCCTATTATATCACCATTATACCACGTCTAGTGGGGAAAGCTCAGAACATATTATTAGTGCTGAAAGGGACAATTTACTGGATTTTGCTAAATGCCATCGCTTCCCCAAAAATGAATCAAAATTACTTGATTATGCACATTTCGCTTTAATGTGTCTCTACGAGCAAGATGGCGAGGCTCTGGGTCTGGGCTGCCGTCAACACCCCACTTTGTGACAACGGTGGGGACACCACGTCTCGTCCTTCTGCTCCCACTGAGGTCCTCCCCTTGGACACCGGGGCGGGGCCCCTGTCCCATCCTGGGAGCAGGCACTGGGTCTGGGCTCTCATCAGAAAACTTCCACCGTGCTGAACCCCACAGTGGCGTCTGGATGGCGGAGACCGTGCCGGGAGGACACGGCTGTATCCCGAACTCTGAAAATGAAACCACCAAGCCCAGACAACGGCAAAGCAGAGGCTCTGGCTGAAGAGGGTGAGATCTGCAAAGATGGACCAGACCAAACCCTGGGGACATGCAGTCCTGGGAAACCACAGCTCGGCTCGGTCAGAGCCTGGACTGTCTGTGGGAGGGGGGTGCCCCGGACCCGCGAGGGTTCTGTGCCCTGACAACAGCCCGCCTGCTCCTGTTTTCTCACCGCTATCAATCCGAGCACTCATGATAATGAGCCACTTTGGAAGAGCTACACTGAGTCAAAAAACAGATGTGATTTTGCTCCCAGCTCCCTCCTTTCCTAGGGCAATCTGTGTCGTTTAGATTTTGGTCGATGGGTCTGTCTTGAAATGCCACAAAGCAGAATTAAAAGTCATCTGCGGTCAGCTGTGATTAACCCTCTGTGTTCAGGAAACTGGACTGACGAGGAATCGACGAGGAATATGAGCAGCATCAGGACCCGGGGTGCAGACGCTCCCCGGGAAGGACGTCTCCGAGCAGAGTAAGAAGAATTTGTACAAGCCTTTGATTCACTCTGATTTCTCTGAAAGCACAAAGAGGCTTCATATTTAATTTATGGCATTATATATGCTGC
Organism: Galemys pyrenaicus; assembly: GCA_019455555.1. Taxonomy (NCBI): domain Eukaryota; kingdom Metazoa; phylum Chordata; class Mammalia; order Eulipotyphla; family Talpidae; genus Galemys; species Galemys pyrenaicus. The sequence goes on from JAGFMF010011768.1 coordinate 1,744,379, forward strand.
TCTGCGTGCGTGTGAATTTCCCAGCATAATCCTGACTCTGGTAGTTTGGATTTTGCATTATGGAGGTAACAACTATTCCAGGATCTGAATACTCATACTAGAGAGCTAAATCCAGGAGACCGAATGTGTAGCAGCAATTTTGCAGTGCTGGTGGCATTTCCCTTGCCTATAAAACCAATTTTAACTGCACAAAACCCTCAGCACATTGCATTTGGGAAATGCAGTGGCTGCACATTAAGCTGTTATGAATCATGGCTGTTGGGATGGAATGAAATGGAAACAAATCTGCATTTTATTTGCACTCGCTCTGCAATCCCATGCCATCCGGGCTGCAGTTATGGTTTCTGCAGCACCGCTGAAAGAGGCGAGTTTTGCCAGGAAGCATTTTTATACTTGGATTTTCAGCCATGCGGTCATTTGAAACTGTGGCTGTTCTTCCCTGACACTGGTCACTGAACATTATAATATAGATGGTTTGCTTCTATGGAAGAAAATATAATCCAAGTCAGGTCTGATTTGACTCAAGTACATATCTCACGCTCCCCTTCTAATTCAGAGGCAATGAACCTTAGGAAAGACCTGTCAGGCTGACTCTGCGGCTGTGAATATGCCTTTGCTTAGGGAGCCATGAGAGTTACACTGGCTGAGTCCAGAGTCGCTGTAACTGTCCAGAGAGGCTCCTAGTTGGTGTAGGTGCTTGGACAATCGGCTGGTCATATGAAGCTGCCTCTCCCTGGGGAAGGGGAGTAGAAGGAGTCTAAGTAGATGCCCCAAGAGAGGGGATGATTAAAAGAACTGTAACACAGCCTAGGCTATGGATGCAGCATTTAAGCCTTGGCTTGGAAGCTGGGGTCCCCAGAGGACTGCATGGAGGAGAAGGACCGATCCTGGAAGAGTAGGAGAGGTGGGGTGAGCTACTGAGGTTTGGGACAGGGAAGCTTAGATAGTTCGTGTTAACCTACTTTGAGTAACTGATTCAAATGTTATGCCTTTTCAATGTCATGGACAAACATTGTGCCTGCAATGCAGAATGTGACATTTAAAGAACTCATACTAGGAAAGTTGTATTGTGATGTGAATTCTCCACTTTAAGACCCTGATGATGGCTGATAAGAATTAAAAGCAGATGCTTCCAGAGAGTGAGTGGCTTAGCTGTAGGCATCGCCATCCTATGCTAATGCTGGGAAACTCAGAACCCAACGAGGAAGGACAAATTCACTTTGCTTAGCATAACCCTTTCCATTCCACCCATTGTCCCAAATGCATGAGTTCATCTTTTTTATAGCTGACTAATATTCCATTGTTGTACAGACCACATCTTCCCAACCCAGACATCTTTCATTAAGCACTTAGGGTGTTTCCATAGCTTGGCTATTGTAAATAGTGCTGCAGTGAACATAGGAGTGCAGATATCCCTTCGAATTCCTGTCTTGCATTTTGGGGATAGATACCTAGGATTAGAGTCAATGGATCCTATGACTCACCTATTTTTAGTATTCTGGAAAAAAATTCCATACTATTTTTCCAAAGGAGCTGGTAAAATGACTTAGAAGGAGAAAGACGAACACATATGATGTCATTCCTATGTGGATTATAAAGAAATACAACAAAGGAGTAATTAAAGCTAAACCAGAATGAATCCTAGAAATCTAGAATTGAGGCTGAGGATGGGGAGAGAGGGTGGGGGAGGGGTAAATATGTGTCTCCCTGAATCCTGCGAGCATGGAGGATTCTGAGCCCAAATCAGCTCTTGCAACTTTCCACAGGTTCTTGAACACACAGCTGGTGGTGTGACGTGTCAAGGTTGTCCTGAATGATCTAACTCTCTTCTCTCCTCACTTCTTTTTCTATGTCAGAGCTGTTAAGTCCCAGGCCCCAAATCATAGGGAAGAGTGTGGTAATAACCACTGAGCCCTCAGGATCCAACCCTGTCTTTTCTGGGGTTCCACAAGAGGGACTTTGAAGATAGAGGCTCAAGTATAGCCTAAGGGATTCTTTCAGCCCAAACAGTGAGGCAGTTTCTAAACATGACCACTAGTGTTAGCCACTTACTAATAGTCTTGTCCTTGGGTAACCTTCTCTCCTCATCCCCCACTCCCTGACTTTGCACTGGACCTAAAGCTTGGGTAGAATTTCACTCCTGAGATTAGAATGCAAAACAATTCTCCAGCTTCTTTCCTCTCTCTTTCTCCAGCTGTCATGCTGTGAGCTACCTTATGGAGGGCCTACGCGTCAAGAAACCGAAGTTACCTCCAACTCACAGCCACAGGGATCTGAATACTGCATTCAAGGCATATGCGTGAACTGGGAGGTGGTTCCTTACTCAGTCAAACCCTCTGATAAGACCCCAGCTCCTGGCCAATACCCTGGCTGCAAGCCTCAAGAACTGAATCAGAGGGCTCAGCCCAACAGAGATTCCTGACCCACAGAAGCTGAGGTGATAAGTATTTGTTTTTTAAGCATCTGAATTTTGGAATGACTTGTTAAGTAGCAATCTATGACTGGTATGCCCTTCTCTAATCATGACACAATTCTCTTGAGGATTCAGCGATGTTAAGAGCTAATAACCATAGTCAACAGATAAATGGAAAAGTGTTCATCATCTTTTAATAAAAGAGAGGTGTTCACAACTGCAATGAGATGCCTTCTCACATCCATGACAATGGGACATATTTTTTAAAAATACAACAAGTGCAGGGGAAGATGCAGAGAGAGAGGAACTACCTAATACATGGTCAGTGGGGACATAAACCAGGGCCATCATTCTGGAAAGCGACCTGGATCTGGATTTACCTTAGCAAACTAAAAATAGAAATACCACATGAGCCAGCCTTCCACTCTTGAGTATCTGTCCACAGAAAGAAATCGTTTCACAAACAACTTACCATGTTTATGGCAGCACTATTTATAATTGCTGGGACATAGAAACAACCTAAGTGCCCAGTGACAGAGGACTAGACCAGGAAGATATGGATGTGGTGGTGAAACACTATTCAGCCAGCAGGAAAGATGAAATGTTGCCACTCACAGCACAAGAGAAAGAGCTGGGGGTATTATGTGTAGTCAAGCTAGTCAGATGACAAAAACATTGTGTGTTTGCATAGAAGATGTTTCAACAAAACAAAATACTCAAAAAGATGCTGACACAAGAGGCCTCCCTTGGTGGCCTGAGGAGTTAGACCACACTATGAAGCCATCTGCAGCCACTGCAGCACGAGTTTGAGCCCTGCCACTGGCCAGGGAGGGGACCCACATGGCGCAGCAGACTTCTCCTGTCTCCCCGCTGCTCCCCTCAGTTGTGTATTTCAGTCCATCTGCCTGTTCTGCTCCCCATTCTGTCTCTGGTGAATCCTTCACCTCCTGCACCTCTGGCCTGCACCCCAGTTCTTGTATGTAAAAATAAAAAAGAAAAAGGAGCTGACACTAAAACAAAACAGAAATAAAAACTGAGGTTTCTGAGATTAAAATGTGGGGGTGGGAGGAAAGCAGTGGCTCATAGGGGATATTAGGGATGGTGGTGGGAAAATGGCTAGTGGCCATAGCCATGAGGAGTGAGCCCCTCATTCCTGGCATAATATCACCAAGGTAGCATCTAAATCTCACAAGTAGCAATTGTAACTGCTCTTGATATAATTAAATTCCTATGAGCACAGAGATGTTCTTTGTCCCCAACTATTAAGAGGACAGGAACAGGTGGATGCAAAAATTACTTAAATCTAACCTAGATCCAGTGCAAGCATATGAAACTATTTCCTTTACATTTTGTCAGATTTTTATTGAATCTTTTCTTTCATGAGGTTCGTTACCTTTTTTCTGAGTACTTACTAGGCAGCTCATCTGCTTGAATTTTATCAACACCCAGTGGTTATTATTATTTTTCTCATTTTAGAGATGGGCTGTTGGAGTGGGATGGGGAGGGTAGGTCACTTGTGACTCCACCAACTGAGGCATCAGCCTAGCTGGGACTGTGAGCTTTCAGAGTCTGTCCCCTCTCTCTGCTCCGAGCCACCCCCAGGGCAGAAAGCATGTCTTCATTTATCTTTGCTACCTTGGCTGCCTAGGGTCCACTTCCTGACACACGGTTGGTATGAGCATTAATAAAATATTTAATCAAAGTTAACAAAAAAGGGCTTCAAAAATTTAGTGCTACATTTCTGTATCTAGGCCAATCTAGTTCTGTGTGAACCCAGGGATGAGTTCATTTCTCACCCAAGGTATTAAGGTTAAGTTCACATCTCTAGTTCTATCTCCAAATTGCATTCATTGTGGAGAAGAGTATAATGGGGTCCTCTTGGCCTTATGGTTCAGTATCTAAATCTGTCTAAAGAAAGATAGATTCTAAAGAGCCTTCTTTACAGGAAAAACAAAAGGCAAAGCTGTATGTCGGCCATCTTCCTGATAGTAGCTACACAATGAATCCTGGTGCCTGGACTTCATTTATTGATTCTTCATTCACACACGTACTCATGCACTTTTATATTCATTTGCTCATTCATTTGTTCATTCATTCCTACCCCAGAGGGCATAAAACCCTTGAACTCTTCTCAGTGTTTAGATTCTACGAAGAAACACCACAGTCTTTGATGATGAGAGCTCACTCACACTGACCTATTTTGTTCTTTGGCCTGATTTGCCCCCAATACAAAATGTTGCAACGATAAAAATGATTCTAAAACACAGCATCAAAACGTTTTAAAGAGCATCCTCTGTCATCCCTCACTTAAAGATTAATACTAACTAGTTGACATTTGGTTGTATTTCCTCCTAGACTTTCCTACGCATGTTTGACAAATATGGTGGGCTCGACACACTGATTTATCGCTTGTTCTCGCCTTAACGTGCACTGTTTACATTTTCCCATTTTATTAATTCCTCTGCAGTGCTGCTCTTTGTCTGGAAAGCACCACGTCTTAGCTGCGTGCGCCTTGTTTAACCATGTCACAGAGTCTGCCTTCCTAATGGCACTTCTGTCCTTACAAGGAAACACAACCTTGTGAAACTGATGCTAGCAAAAGTGTGGGGAACAGAACTACCCCCAAAGTTTCACCTGGGTTATTTCTTTTGCATTAGTTTTCCAAATTACTTTTGGGTAGCTTGACACATCTTTAATTTAAGTCCTAATTATTGTACATAATGCAGCTCACACCTGTGGTGATAATGCTTTTATTAGCATTAAAACTAAAGACATCAAAGAATCATATCAGGATAAAATGTCTATTTCTAATTTAATAGAATTGCAATTAAAGCAAATTTGATCTGAATGAAATCCCATCATAACTAGGTTTTATTTTTTCTGCACAGTGAGTGAAAATTATTCTCCCCTAAATTGAAGATTAATAACATGCTTTTAATGTTAAATGTAGCAATTCAAGCATTAGGTTGCAATTCAAGTTCAACATCACTGAACATTTTATAAACTTCACATTTTAACATCTCTGGGAAGTGCTCGGAGGTAAATGCATTAGCGTTAAATGCATTAATGTTATTTTTCTTTATAAATGAGCTTATAACAGTGTTGTTACCTTCATTTGAATATTTTAATGAAGGGATAATATAGGAGAGTGCTCCATTTTCACAAGGTAATTGTTTCCTCCCTGAGTGGCTAAACTTGGACAGAAAGTGGACTTTATCTCATTGAAATTCTATTACGGCCACATTGCTGCTGCTGCTTGGGGGAAATCTCTCATTACCTGGTAACCAGGGCTTTGTTAATGCTGTCCCAGCCCCTGGCATCCAGTCTTCTGCCTTCCTAGGGTGTAATCCTGCCCTGTGGCAAGTCACAGCAGCAAACCTGGGGTCTCTCACTGCAAGTGTGCATCGGCCTGGCCCCTGGAGTTAGCCCTGTGGAGAATTCTGATGGAGATAAGTTCAGAGCAGCCTGGTGATACGTCATCCAAATTTGCAGGAGGACCGAAAATGAGGAAAAGGCACCCAACTGTGCAAAATGCACCCATCTATAAGAAGTCACACCCTTCCCTCGACTGAGTCCCCATGTGCACCCATCAGACAACAGTGCTTCCATCCACACCTCATCTTCAAGACCCATCTTGGTCTCTTCCAACAGACCGGCTGCCTGGTCTCCCAAACAAGTCTGATGACGGGGACACCAGGTGTCACCTCCAGGACCTCACGCACAGAGGATTCTCTGTAGCCTCCGAGGTTAGAATTCAGACAAACCAGAAGGAGAAACACGTCTCTGTGCCAGTGTGCATGGTGCTTCCTAAGGAGGCACCACGGCAGAATTTCAAGAGGATTCAACTGGCGAGGGAAGTTGATGAGCATAAGTTGGCATCTGTCAAATCATATTTCAAAACAGATCACAAAATAAGCAGGACACTCTGGTTCGCAGATGGCCTTATGAGGAGATGCTATTTTTCCAGCGACTGTTTAATGTACTACTTACTATGACGATCAGAGCAACAGTCGCCAGTGAGTGAGTATCTGCTTTTGACAAGAGTCTAAAATGACATTCATTCAAGTCATCCTGTAAGGAAGCTAGTACTGGCTCCATTTTGCAGATGAACGAAAATGAAGAATCTGTCCGAAGTTAGAGAGGTTAGGTTCTGAACTTGAACTCCAAAGTTCATCTTTCCCATGGCACCAACTTTGCTTATAGATTTGAATTGTATCTGAACACTACCCCCTACCCCAGCAATTAAGCATAGACTTGTGACCCTAACCCAGGTGAGAACCTCCCTCTGTGCAGCTGCTTCTCAGCAGCAGGTTGGCCGTGGGTAACTGAAAAGGCAAGTGTTGTGGCTGGCAGGACATTCATTACAGCATTTTTATGCAAAAGGATTGCTCTTAATTAAATATCTTGCCCATGTTTTGATTTTTAATTTTCTCTTCTAACAACATAAAGTGCTATTTAGTGCAAGGTTCAGATCAATAGGACATCTCAGTTCCCGTTAACTGTCTTGGTGACTAGACTTCATTGTTATCAAATTACTTGTCATTAAATAAACATGTTCCCACCTGGAAGCAGGGAGCAGCAGAGGGGCGAGCTCCAGCACGTCCTCCCTGGCTGCCAGATGACGCCGAGCGGTGTAGGTGCGGTCGAGTAAGCTGAGCAAGGCCCTGGCATTGAGGGTTGTGAATTGAAGTGGTTTGGATCCCAGGGACAAAGGGGTGGGTGTTCTCTCCAAGAGCTGAGAGACCCTGCAGCCGATGTTGTCTGAAGTTGCCCAAATTGTAGCAACAATAGCTGCAGCGTATGAGCCACTAAATCCATGGTGTATCATTTTACACCGCTACAGTCAGTGTTCTCACTTATCAACTAGGAGAAATGACCGTACTTAAGCCACAGGGTTATTAATAGGATTAACAACTGATTTGTGCAAAATTATGCTTTATCTATGATCACTCTTGTTTGATAAGTGTTTCAGATGGAAACATAAGTAACCCCAACACTCTATTCATCTCGCCTCGCTGCAGTGCGTGTGCATGTCTGCGGCAGAGGGTTCCTTCTGCCTTCATCTTTCCAGTTACGGTCGCTCTGAGCCTGGAAGGAGAAGGTTAACAACTGGATTCCTTCTCTAAGTTGATAACAGCTTGACGGTCATAGGATTCCATAGAAGCTGTGGGAATTTCAGCACTCACCCTCCAATCTTACTTAATCAGATTTATTGATCATTAGTTTTAAGATGTTTGGGTATCAATGAGCAGAACAAGGATTGGCATATCTGAGAAGCAGGTCCAGTGGCTACAAGTCCAGAAGTCCCTTTCCCTGCAGCCCCAGACAGTTCTCACGTAAATCAAATATCAGAATGGATAATTGATTTCTTTATGTAAAGAAATTCAGTAAGCCATCTTGCTACCTGTTAAGTCAACTGAAGCTTCAATCTCTCTTTTTTTCATAAATCAATGTTTTCTTTTCAAAGAAAACATGGAAGTATCTGGTCTCTGCCACTGTCCTTTATTTCCCCGAACATAGGCTGAGTTCCTGTCATCATGTGTCTACGATAATACAGTGATACAGAAACTCCCGACTTCAAAACACACACCTTCGAATAAAGACACACAAGTAATCAACCCAGCAAACTAACGTGTGCAAAAGGACCATAGCAAACATTATTGAGCCCCTTCTGGTCACCCGTCTTGTGTCACGTCACTTCACACCTAAGCTATTCAGTGTAGCTCTGTCGCCATTCCAAGAGGAAGGGCTGGGGCCAAAAGCACATGGTTCTCACATTCTCGTCGAGGTTTTGACCTATAGGAGCAACTGGAGAACACGTACTCTTTCCTGGCACCCATGAAATACAACAAAAGGAACTGGGTCCCTCCACAAAGCAAGCATCAGCACGTAACTAAGTAGAGAGCTGTCATCAGATCCAATACAGATCTAACCCCAATGCAAATGTTTACACTTCTGCTGTTTTAATTGGCTATATTTTCCAAAATTCTAGTAGTGGGTTTTTTTTAATTTCTTTTTTTTTTAAAAAAAGATTTATTTATTTACGCATACAAGAGCTGGGGTACAGGCCAGAGTTGCAGGAGGTGAGAGGATTTACCAGACAGAGTGGGGAGCAGAACAGGCAGACTGACCAAAACACATTGCCGAGGGCAGCAGCGGACACAGCAGGAGAGGTCTGCTGCACCATGTGGGTCCCCTCCCTGGCCGGCGGCAGGGATCAAACTCGAGCTGCAGTGGCTGAGGTTTGCTTCACAGTGTGTTGCTTAACCCACTGTGCCACCAGGAAGGTCTGGGTTTTTTTTTTTTAATTTCTTATATAGATGTTTTATTAACATTAATTTTGTTACTCATCAAGTACTTGTTGAATATTTACTATAAATCAGCCATTGTTTTAAATATTAGTTTACAGCTTTGAGATAAAAGATCGCTAGTCACTGCCTTCAAATCTAGCTTTTGTAAGGTATATGTTAGCCACTTTTTTAAGAAAAAAAAAAAATAGCTCAGTGGAGTCAAGAAGTGGGAGAAATTGACCCAATAAGGAGTAGTGATCGCTGAGGTCAGAGCTCACAATCTCCAAACCCCAAGCATCTTGATGATACACAAATGCTTTTTATAGTAATGTAAGGTGAGTAGAGAGGAAATGCTCTCTGTCCCTCCAGATTCTTCCAGGATTGGTCAAGCAACCAAATTCACATTAGACAAACTAGTAGGAGAAAAAACACATTTAAATTACTCATTTGTATGGAGAACCTAGAATGTAGATTCTGAAGCCAGTGAGGCAAAAGAGGAGATGGCTGATTGATGGATGATAGGTAGATAGACAGAGCCACATCCTAAGCCAGGAATGAGACAGGGACACATGGGGCTTCAAGAAGAGGAGACACACGTGACAAGGAGAGGGTCTCATGACGAAGAGCAAGTGCTCTGGCATTAGATGTTTACCCTGCCCTATAGACAGGTTTCTCTGACAGAAAAGTTATTTCTGGTAAAAATCCTAATTTTGGGTAAAACCCCCAATTCTCCCTCCTCTAGGTAGTTAAGGGAGTGGTAAAGTTTCTTCTGAGCCTGCAGGGCCAGAATGACTTCAGCTTAAAATGTGACCCCCATCGGGAAGTGGCACTTCTTAGAAAGGTGTTCTGAAGATCTTGGGGACACCTGTCCGCATGACCCTGAAAGTTAATTCTGAGACTTAAGTTGAAACCAAATCTTCAAGCAGACAAATTAGAGCTACAGCCTCCCTTCTCCTGGCCGGGAGCCGAGAAGGCTGTCCCATGTGTCTGAAAGATTTTGAAACCTCAGCAACAAAAAGTATATGCAAGTCACTTAAGTGACCTCACAGAGCACGAGACGTGTGACATGTGGCCCTTGACCCAACAGGTGGGGACCCAACTTGGACTCTCTAAGGGAGCCCTTTCCCCTGTGGTTCTTGTGCTTCATCAATCGCCACCGCCATCAATTATTCCACCTCTGGTTTCATGAGCCAGTAAATGCCCCAGCATGGTGTTCCCGAGGAAGGCAGTTTCCGCGTTGTCATCACCCCAGCAAGTGGCCACCTGATCAGAGGTCAGAGGATGATGAGGGAAGCCATGCTGTTTGTTTAAAGCGCCCTCCCAGCTAATGGAATTTCTCCTTCCCAGTTATTGAAATCTGTGTGGCAGAGGGATGGTTTGATGGAATCAGCACTTTCAGAGACATCGACAGCCAGTAAATTGGAAAAACGCAACAAACCCAGGGTTTCAGCGGGTTATTGACTTAATATGGATTGAGTCGGGGAGAAAAATATTGCACAGTGCGCAATCCACACATCCGATCATCTCATTAAAGACTTTCCTCTGGGGGACACGGTCGGCCTGCTGCTCCCAGCTCCCAGCTGAGTGAATCAGTCATGCACGGGCTAATGATACAGCGTTACACGGCACTCGGAAGGAGCTGCCATCATTCAGCATGAAAACCTGCTTTGATTACTATTTACAAAAGTAAAGCCTGCCCATGCCCATCAGCACTTGACTTTGCCATTGCTCGCCACGCCCATCTCTGTCTCTCTAGAGATGCCTCACTGGAGCTCCAGGTGATAACGAATAACAGCCTCCCAGCCTCTCCCAGCCTGCCAGTCGCCCGATTATTTAATTACAGTTTTCTAGCGTCAGCACTTCGCCCTTACCTGGGAATGTAAGTGAAATGTGTCAGAAATAAAGAAATAAATTACCAGCTAAATCAATAGGAAAGAACAGCACAAATTGGCATAGCAGCGGATATCTGTTTATCCAAAGGCTTTCAAAGTCATTTAGACCTTGATGGGGAAAAAAAAAAAAACAGACAAGAACAGGGTAAGTTGGACAGGAAGTAGAAGCATACGGGAGAGACGTCTGTCTAAAGACCGCCCGGATCGGGCCTCTGGAGGGCCCTGGGCTTCTCCCTGTTTGCCAGCCCAAGTACCAAGTTGTGGCTTCCTACATGGAAAACTTAAGAGTAATTTTTCACCTTCAGAGAGAGTTTCCCTCTGTTAAATGCTTACTCAGGCGAGACAATACATCTCAAAACAAACGGTTGGACAGACTCCTGCCAAAACTCCACTCGGACAGAAGAGCCCCTCCCGGCACAGGAGCCGAGGGGGGTGGGGTGAGGGGGAAGCCAGGTCCTTCCCTGCTCGTCTCAGATATTGACAGCTGCTCCCCAGTGTCCCCAAGTCCTTTGATTCTTACTTCCATGATAAAGTCGATTTTTATAGGTTATGAAGGTGTGCCTTCATGTGTGCCTGAGAGTGCGTCCGCCATCTTTAAGTTGTACTTAGGAGAAATGAGAGATTGGGGATGTAGTTGACCCAGTATCCCCACTAAAGAGTGTGTTGATCAGGAAATACTGTCGTTAAGAGAAAACAATGTCAACTCCATTTAGCTGCAAGCAATGACATCAACCAGAGAGACAGTTTGGAATTCCAGGGATATGGCTAACTCCATGGCTTTGAGAGTCCTGTCATCAATTTCTCCTGTCTCCTTCTCTCTCGTCCCCTCCCACCCCTCCTCTTCCTAGTCTAGTGTCGTTTGTATTTTAAACGGGCTTCCATCAAGAGCTTCTGCCTCAAAGAGCATCAGGCAGATGCCAAAACTTGGGTCCCCAAAGGAGAGAGAGAATTTCTTTTTCCAAAGGTAGTAGCTGAATTCCCAGAGGTTGGGGATTCATTCAGCTGGGTCAGTGTGTGGTTTTCATTCCAGGGCAGGAAATGAATACACACCCAGAGGGTAGAATCATAATGTCCACATCACAAGTGCCTGTGTGATTAAATGAGATCAAACTGTGGGCAGAAAGAATAATTCTACAGTGTGGAAATGCTGATGTTAGAGACGGTCATTTGAGGTGCTCTAGACATCAGTTTCTCACTGGGTGACCACCTATCCTGACTTGCCATGACTGAGGGGTTTTCTGGAATATGCACTTTTGGTAAAAATTTGTCTAGTTTGGCCAGGACTAAGAGGTACCCCTGAATATATGATGTTAGTGCTAAAATTGGGTCAGTCCTGGGCAAACTCAGTAGATTGGTCGGTGTTCTGGTAAATTCTATGTCCTGATTTTTTTTCTCCTAGCATGGACCATATAATATCACAAATTTGAAAACAAAACCTCTCCCCTTTCTTCTTGATATGAGAATACTGGTAACATTCCCTTTTAGGGGAGCCATGCTTCAGAATAAAATAGACCTCATAAAATCATTAGACCCCTAGGAGATCCTTTTCACATGCCTTAAAAAACACCTAGGAGCCCTATACACACATACTTCTCTCCTGAAGTGATATATCAATAATACTGTCATCTGTTTCGATTTTGACATTACATAGATCAATACCAAATTAAAAATCACATGGTAGTCATAATAGCTGCATTCCTAGGAGTTATTTTTAAAGCCAAAAAAATTACCCAAGTGTCTAGAATATACATTTAAAAGGTAAAATTTCAGAATATATTTTAGAAAGGAAATTTTAGAATATAGTATAGGCACCACATTTAGAATATATTTTAGGCACCATACTTAGTATATATTTTAGTGCCTTAATATTTTCATGGAATTCAAAATCAAAATGTAAACAAAACTTTAAATGTTAAAAAACATACCAATTGATCGATTTCTAGTCAGTCAGCCTGAAGTACAGGAACAACCTGGACTGGGTTTGTAAAGTCCAAGGAGGAGGTCGTGGGACTCTCCGTTCTGTAGCTGGTTGGTCATAAAGACAGGTCTAAAGGATTCAAAAGAACCGGGGTAACCTAAAAAATTTTAGGAAAGAACAGACTTAGAGGACTTACACTATGTAGACTTCCCATTAAACTATCCTGAGGCAGTGAACAGAAATAAAAATAGGATAGAAGCGTTCATAAAACAAGTATGTAGGTCAATGGAACCAGAAGAAAGTCCATAAATATAGTGTGAGTCAATTGATTTTCAACAAATATGCAAAGGTAATTCAGTGTGAAAAAGGATAATACTTTCCACAAATGTTACTGGATCAACTAAATATCCAAAAATATTCAAATATGAAATAAAAATGGATCATATACCGACAACCTAAAGGCTAACACTATAAACTTTCTAAAAGAAAAGATAGGATAGTTTTGTTTCTATGTCTTTGGGGTAGACAAAATTTCTTAGGACATAAAAAGTTTGAACTGTCAATAAAAAACAATGATAAATTGGAGTTCATCAGAATTAAAACCTACTCTGTAATAGACACTGCTAAGAGAATGAAAAGGTTAACTACAGGCTGAGGGAATATATTTTTGCTTCAATGTAAATTTGAAATATTTATGTTTATTTATTGGCTAGTAAGACTGATATATATGCCTCATACTTTTAATTTATGTTTTATATATACTATATACACACATGCGTATATATCAGTTTTACTAGTCACTAAAAGATCAGTAACCCCATAAAACATTATCAAAGTTTTGAACAGTCACTTCATCAATGAAGGTCTAAAAATGACCAATAAATGCAAGAAAAATGGTCACCAGTATTAGCTCAGAGAAAAATGTATTATCAAACCACAGTAAGATACCACTCATAACTAGAATGACAAAAACTAAATGACACCAACTGTGGGCAAGAATATAGATGAATTGGACTTCCAGGGAATGTAAAATGGTACCACACTTTAAAAAAATTTTTCGAGGCTTCTCATGTGATTAAACATAAAGTTACTCTATGACACTACAATTCCTAGAAATTCATCCAAAACAAATGAAAGCATGTCCACACATATACTTAGGTGTGAGCATTCATAAAACCCTAAAATTAAGAATAACTTGATGGCCCACAAACAGATAAATAGATAAAAAAAAAAAGCATGTCCAAGCAATGGAATACTATACAGCCACATGGAATGGACTGCTGACCAACACAGAAACATGGAAATTTTGTGCTGCGTGAAAGAAGCAAGACACAAAAGACAAATGAAAGAAATTTATATAACACTCTAAAAAAGACAATCAAAATATCCATTGACAGAAAAGCAGATGATCCAATGCCTGAAGTGAGGGTGGGGGTTGGAGGAGTTACTAAGAGGATCTTAATGTCTGTGACTATGAAAATGCCTAGATGCTGATTGTGATGGTGACGATAAGCATGTATATATTTGTTAAACTCATGAATGTTTGTATTTTGTATATAAATCCTGAGCATCTCAAAGTTGATTTTAAATGATTTGAAGAATGATGAACCGGCAGAAACATGTAAAACAGAATAGGAAACAAAGCATAATTTGATCTCATCATTTGTCATAAACCTACCTACAGCTACACACATACCATTAGAGTTAAACTGACAGGAGAGAAACCAAAGCAAAATATTTTAAGTCACTTCGCAGGATTTACACATTATTTCCTTTTGAGTTTTTTGTTCATTTTTATGTTTTTGTAATACACGGTGTTAGTTTCATCATTTGAAATCATACTGGAATTGCTTTGTTTTCCTAACACAATCATGACATACAAGATTCCTTGGTTGGTACGTACCTTGAAGTTCTAGTGATCTCAGGAACTTGGATGGACTCAAGTTGGAGCTTGGGTGACCCTAGTCACTGATGGTGAGATTTGTTGCTGGTAGGGGCTCTTTTTTGTTATTTGTGGCCCTGTGTTCTCCTCCAGTTCAACAATCAATACTTCCCAGTATCACTTCCCCAGCAGTCCGCCTCTATGTCACCAGGAGGATCTGAAAATGACAGGCAATGGGGTCCTTCCCTGGAGTTTCTGATCCAGCAGGTGTAGTTCAAGGAGAGCACAAGTTCAGAAGACCCCAGAGGCAGCAGCAGCTACAGACACATGAAAACGAACAGCAGGTACCAAGTTCCTACTGCGTTTCAAGTCATGAACTTGGATTTTGCCTAATTTCCTTAATACAGAAACAAAGTCTTAATTCCAGTACTACTATCTTATCATTATCTTCAATGAACGTCAGAAAACTAACACAAAAAGCAAGTAAACATACACGTGTAGCACAGTGCTTGAAAAAGTACACTTAATTCATAATCTATAGGAATTACATAACCAATTTAAAATCATTGAGTAAACAATTGACGCTTTTTGGAGCAATGTTCTAAGCTCATTATCTTTTTAGTATTTATTATTCTCATTACACAGGCGTCACTTCATCAATAGCACTTTAGGCTAAGCTTTAAATACCAGAATAGTAAATAAAACTGCATTATCCCCAGTGTCTTAATAATGTTTTTTCCTTCTTGAGTTTTCTCATACTCAACACAACACTTGACATTAACTTATAGTAGTGATAGATGATATGTATTAAGTTCTTGCTCTGTTCTACACATTTGACACTTATTGATTCATTTATTCATAACCACATTATAGGGGAGGTGCAATTATACCATCATTATACCCATTTTGCATTCCACTTCTTGAGTTCTTGCTCCGTTTGGTGAGCTAACCTCTCGCCTAGTCACCTCTCGCCAGGGATTCCACATGTTGACCTCAAAACTCATTCTCTCTCCATCCCGTTTCCTAGCAAACAATGACATTAGGAGAATTTACACTAGTGCAACTTCATAGTTGATGGAAAGACATTGGGCTTAAATTAGAAACTTTTCAGAGTAGTTTTTCAAAGCACAGCATTCCATCTCCAAATTCTTTAAATTATTAGGAAGAGACTGAAGATGGTTTCTTAACTTGTACTGAATGGGAGTTGGGTATGATTTCATTTCAACATTAAAGACACAAAGGTGGGACCCTATTTACCGGGGGACTATGGGTGTGTCACTCTTTTTCCTAAGACAGGTGAAGGCACCTAGATCTCTCCTAAGATCCCTGACTTTGGGAATGCTGGACTTGCTTTCAGAATAAAACAGTTTGGTTAGGAATCAACTTCACTTTTTTAAAGTTTATTTAAAGTTTTTTCCAGATGGTCTCACTTGTGTGTGGAATATAGAGAATTATAACAAAGGGCCAGTCAAAACCAAACCAATAATAAACTTTTAACATCTGACCACAAAACTGAGGCAACCAGATGGGGTGGGTGTTGGGGTGCGAGTGGGGAGGAGGGTGGGGCCCAGTGGAACATGGTGGAGGATCCTTGAGGCACTGGTGGTGGGCAGGGGGTAAAAGTCCACAGGTGTAGAGGTTTTGAAACAGGGGGCAGAGGAGGCTCTGAGGCCAGAGAGCCCCCCAGAAGCCCCTAAAGGCCAAAAGGCCACAAACCAGAATCAAGGGCTATAGCAACAGAGGCTATAGTGCCCGATACAGGTCACTGTCAGAGGACAGTGCCCGATACAGGTCACTGTCTATGGGGTCTCACCAGTGCACACAATTGCAAGGGACCTCAGGCTACAGGAACAACAGTCATGGGGCTTATTTACAAACAGAGGAAATAAGAATGCTTACGTATCCACAGGAGGCTGGCTGCTTCATCCAGACAGCATCAGCATTGGCAGTCACCGGTCACCAGTTCTAGGCAGCACTGTCCAGTAGCAATGACCACAATAGGCCTGCAGAAGCGGTGTTCCAGCTCTTGTGAGCTGCTGGTTTATGCCACCAACAAACAGCTCTTTGAGATACCAGGCCCAGGGCCTTTGGTGCTCCTTCCAGTCAGTGTCACAGTCAGGGCAGAGTCCCAGTCCCTACAAAGTCCTTCAGTCTCTCTCGCCCTCCTCAGAGGGCAGCTGCTGGAGGTTCCCCCCCTTTCTTCAAAGGCTGGAACCATCTTCTCCTCTTCCTCTGCAGGAGCTCTTCTTCCTCTGCTGCTTCTTCAGACCCCTTCTTCCTCTGAACTGCTGCTTCTCCATCTGTTCCTCCAGGTCGCTCTGAATCCCAATAGCTTCCCAATTGCCAATGCTCCCTTCGACCCTGCCTTATATTCACTTTCAAGGTGCCCCCCCCCACAGTCTGATTGGTCCATTTTCCAATCCTGCACCTGATTGGTCCATTTTGACCTGTTCCAGAATTCCGGAAGTATAAATTACAAGAGGGGCTTTGCTACCACTGACTTGTGCTAAGAGGCGGAGTCCTGGTATCAATCAACCACAGCTCACACCCGATTGGTCCATTCCACGATCCAGGCAGCACACTGCTCCACAAAAGGTTTCTGAGGAAGGACTGCCACACTAACTTGCAGGGGAGCCAGAGACCACTCCTCCTGCTGACTGCAGCCTGGTAACAGATGGAACCTATGACGCCTGGGGCAGACAAAGAGATATAAAGCTACATTACTTCCATGAACATCATTTTGGGAAAAAAATTTCAGCTTTATTGAGGTATGATTGACACATGAAAATGATCTATATTTAAGGAATACAATGTGATGATTTGATGTATGTATATTGTGAAGTGATTCCCACCAGCTACTTAACACATGAAGTTATTGTGTGTGTGTGTGTGTGTGTGTGTTCAGAACACTTCAGAGCTACTCTCAGTAAATTCCAAGCCTATGGTACATTATTATCAACTATAAACACCATGCTATGTTCTGGGAGCCTAGGGCTTGTTTTTTTAATACCAAAAGGTTTGCCTCCTTTGACCAACGTCTCTCCTTTCCTCCACCCTCAGCCCCTGAACACCATTAGAATCTCAATCAACTTTACGTCCTGTTGAGGTGTTTCTGTCTGGGGTAAGTATAAGGTATACCTTTAGGGAAAACTTCTTTCTCCCCTTTTTCTTAGTTTATATGGATTGCTTCTGGTCCATATAGGGAGAGATGTATAAAGATTAATATATAAACATATATTTGGGTGTGTTTAAGGAAATTTATGCATACATATTTCTATGATAAATAATGTGATTATAATGTAATATAACGTATTTGTGATCAGATTACTCGAAGTGGTTGAGGGGCCCACTTTGGGTAGTACTCACGATTCACGCTCTCACTGCGTATCTGGGGATGACTTCTCCAGGAGAGAACATCTGCGATGAGTCCTGAAGGGCAAGACTCAATCCGAAGAGGAGCCGTGTGGAACCCCAGGAAGAGAGAGACTAGCAGTCACAGGCTGTTTGGGGATCTCAAATTCCATTAGTCTGCCTGGTACAATGTGTGGCAAGAGATGAGGTGGAAGAGGGAGCAAGAGCCAGCTCAGGAGGAGACTCGAGTCCTTCCATACCGAGTACCCGGTTGTAGAGCGGAAGGAGCGCCATCTTCCAAGCCCGCCCTTCCGGACTGCCTCTGGGGAGGTGCCTCTAACACAGTGGTCTGTGTCTGCAGCCAGTATTTGAAAAGCTTTTCCTTCATGTTTTTTGATAAAGAAGGTCTTGCAACATCACTCACTACATTAAAATGCTTTCTTAGCTTCAGGGGACTGAAAACATTTTTATTATGTTCCAACATTATTTATCCTTCCTGTACACACGAGTGAAAATCAGAAATCCAAAGAGGAAAAAAATCCTTCTGATGACTAAAACACAGCCCTGGTCCATTTGTCTGCCACTGCAGAGGTAGAAATATGACAAGAAGTGGATGAGAGCACTGGCGCCTGCCCCCACCTTCCTACGATGTATGGACGGGAGAGGCAAGCTCTCCGGGAGATGCCAACAACTCAAAATTGAACCTACATCCTCCCCCAGGTCCTGAAACCCTATTTCAACACCTGTTTCAGCTCATTCCAAGCTGCATCCTCTAAGAAACCCCAACCATGTAGGTCATCCTGGGACAGCCTTTTTCTAGAAAGTGATACCACAGATACCATAATTAAATAATGTCAGTGGACAGTAACCCATTGGCAGGATGTAAATTCTAGTTTTTCAATAATGAAAATTTGTCTCAAAAGACCAAAGTATCTTGTAAGAGAAACCATACAAATCAAGCTAAGACAACCTGAGTCAAACCAACATCTTTCAGACAGCGATGGGGTTACCCTCTATGTATTTTCTAAAAGGTCACCTCTAATCCCACTCCAGGGGAGAGGACTTGTTCCTTGTTGTCCACCTGCACTTGAACCTGCTGGGGTGCGCTGTACTGTGACCAGGACTAGCTGCATGTAACTGTCCAGCGGGAAATGGTTTCTTGGTAAATATTTTGTCTGGCTCCCACTTTGCAGGTCTCTTTGTGTCTTGTCTATCCCAAGTTGAGGCCTCGGTGGGTCAGCCATCTGCCTGCCCGGCATTGCTGCTCTCCTCTCAGGGACTCGAGCAGCTCAGTAGCCTTCTCTCTGAGCTTTGTGTCTGCACACTCGGGGTTTTTTCCACTCTACTGATGACAAATGAAGCCACCACAGCAACCTCTGTGTGAGTCCTAATGTTTCTTGAATTTCACGGAGAAAATAGTGTACAGGTCCCCTATGGCTTTAGATCTCTTCCTCTGTCTGAGATTTTCCCTCCCACACATGGAAGTATTGACCTAAGGAAGTGGACAGAGGGCAGGGTCTCTCCTGTTAAACTCATTCATGGCAGCCTCTAATTCTAATTTGCTTTGTATCCTCCTCTGTTAGAAATCTTAACTGCTGAGCATAGAAATATTTTCCCTCAATTCTTAACAGATTTGTTTCTCCATCCATCTGACCATCCATCCATCCATCCATCCATCCATCCATCCACACACCAACCTATCATCCATCCATCCACCCATGCATCCATCCACCCATCCAACCACCCTCCATCCATCCACCCACCCACCTACCCACCTCCCATCCATCCACCCATCCATCCATCCATCCATTCACCCATCCATCCATCCATCCATCCATCCATCCATCCATCCATCCATTCATCCATCCATCCATCTGCCCACCCACCTATCCATTCATCCATCCTCCAACCCCATTTCTCCTCTCATGAGCTAACCAACAGTGTGATTATCATATGCATTGGGCAGTAGAAACCGGTTTTACTTTAAATGAGCGGGATGGAAGCAAGGGATCAAATTAATTTTAGGAAACAAAAACTCCCAAAGTTAAAACTCTAAAGAACCATGTTACCACATGACCACTTGACAATCACACACCATATGTGGATATAGTCCAGTTCTTCTAGGTTTTCTAAAAACCAGAATATCCACTCCACTAGTAAACATCTCCCTTATCTGCCTTGGACACTGATATAACATTTTCCACCAGAGAACCTTGACCTAATCCCCTGGACATGAGTGTCCCAGTCTTGTCAGCCTCACATCTGCAAGCTCTGAGTCACTTCCTGGATGGAATTTCATTGAACATGTGCATGTTCATCTCCCTAATCTTGCTTCCATCTGATGTCTAAGTTGGGTGACTTCCTGCCTATGCTCCCAAGTGCAAACAATAATGGACTGTTGTCTTGACAACAACAAAGCAGACTTGGGCCTAAGTCAGATCTGCGTGCTCTCCGCCTTGCTAACGGAGTCAGTTCTCCCTCCAAGCCTGTGTCCTCCACAATGTGTTACAGGTAGTATAACAGCGCTGTAGTGAGGGTTAAATGAAATACTGTATATAAATTGTTTAGCATAGTATCTGGCATACAGTAAGCGCTCAGTGCTAATGCGTGTGATTTTGTTGGCTACACTATTCATGTCCTATGTTTTACCAACGTCATTGACATTGACTCCTCTCTATAAGGAATGTAATAGGGTGAGAACCTAGTGTATTGTGTGACATTTTCCCATGCAAGTAGAGAAAATGCCCTCCTTATTAGGAAGGACCTGCACCTACAGAACAGCTATAAAATATCATGCAGACACTGCAGACCATGTTAACACAGGGAGTCTGAGATGTCGAGAAAGCCTCAGCAGAGTTATTTCTCTGTGACTCTAGAGGATTCCGGCAGGTGCGGTCTTGACCTTACATGGCCCCTGCACCATTTTCTCTAACAGGAAGCTTGATGGCTTACTTTGTATGAGACCTGGAGGCCATGGCCCCAGGAAATTGGAAGCTTGGAAAATAAGCATTTGAAAGGTGAAAATGTTACATCTGGTTATTAGAGGAAGAGAAAAATGTTTGCTGAGTAGGGTGTCCAGCATCCCCGTGGGCATGGTTAGTCTGTGCACCAGGTTTGCTTGTCCATTACAGCACCCTGGGAATGGAGGGGAGGGTAGAAGATTAACATCTACAATAGACATCTAATGATCCCAACAGGGGGTCCCATGGGGTCTTGTGTTGTTAGCTTTCCCTTGATTATTAAAAAAGTATATTCAAATGAAAACAAGGAAAACATAGATGTAAAGAATAAAATAATCTTCCTGAAGCCCACCACCACGAGACAGCCATTGATGATATTGCATTGCGAACTTCCTCTTTTCCTCCTTCCATTTTCATCATTTTAAACAGTTTTATTTACAGCTGTACCATTCAATAATTCTTAGTAAATAACTGGGTTGTTCAACTATCCCCATAATCTAGTTACAGAGCATTTTTATCAGGCCGGTAAAATGCTCTGTGCTCATTGATAATTAATCTCTATTCCTTTCCAACCTCAGGTAACCATTTGCTCTCCACCTCTACAGATTTGACTCGCCTGATTTTCATGTCAATGAGTGATATGGTACGTGTGGTCTTTTGTGTCTGGCATCTTTCGCGCAGCATGAAGTCCTTAAGGTCCATGTATGTCAGGAATCAGCCTCTTAGGTCTCTGAATATCATTGTTTAATTTGCTGTCACTGGATTCCCTTCTGGGGTCACTGTCTGTGGGGAGATGAAGATAATCTCATGTCTGTGTAGGTTTTCCCTGGAGACGCCAGTGGATTTCTAGCCATATCCCAAAGACATGCAAGTCAAAGACGTCTCAATCTTCCTAGCTGGAGTGAGAGAATATGTGTGGGTTGTGTGTGTGTGTGTGTGTGTGTGTGTGTATGCATGGTGTGATGAAAGGGCTTCTGGTCCAGGGGTGGAACCTATTCTGCTCCCTGAGCTGTCCATGATCTGAACTGGAATAAGCAGGTTGGAAAATGAATGAATGAATGAATGAGTGCATGACTACAAATGATAGTTGAATATTACAAGTGTTTGGGATATTTATATTTAAAAGTTTGGTAATGCTTTTGTGACTAGGAATATCCTGGGAAAACTTGACTCGTTTTTATCAATTAGCCTATGATAAAATCAGTTTCATTATACATCATTTTGCTTAAAGTCATAGTTTCCAAGAACCTGTTAATGAAGTGAAGTGAAAGGACTTATTGTACTTCTTTCCTTTTGATGTCTGAATAATATTCCATTGTATGGGATGTCAACTTTTATTTATCAATTCACCTACTGTGAACACTCAGGTTGCTTCCAGTTTGGGGTCATCATGAATTATGCTGTTAAGAACATTTATGTTCTAGTCACATTTTCATTGCCCTAGAATAAATACCTAAGTATAGAATGGCTGGGTCATCTGGTAAATTTATACTTAACCACTTAATAATTGCCAAGCTGATTTTGCAATATCACTTTGTGTTCTCATCAACAACATATGAGGATTTCCATTTCTCCATGTCCTCAACAAATTTGTCATGGTCTCTCTTTTTGGTGATAGTCATTCCAGTGAGCATACAATCTGTTTGTATCACTGCATGCCTTTCTCTAATCTGTGCAATAATTAAGTTGGAAACCTCAGAAATCCTTTCCCATCTTATCACATAAGTAGACAAGTCATGCTTTTCTGCTTCTCAACACAGTTTTGCGCAGCCTTTTCCTTCCTTCCTTCATTAACATACTCATGTGTGTGAATACATATTGAATGTATCACAGTTAAATTATTTTGAATAAAATTGGCATGACAAATCACTGGCACAGGTGGGATGTTCTCTCTTCTTAAGCCCATTCAGACCTTGCTAATCATTTTGGCTGGATGTGGACAAGCTTCAGAATCTTTTCCAACCTGAAGCTCAAACCAGTTGCCACCACAAAAGATGAAATTGATTTACTATGCTTCATATAGAATTCTGTACATTGTTTTATTCACCGACTAAATTTAAAATGTAAGTATTTTCATAAAATAATCTTAATAATCTATGATATCCCATCACAGGAATATATTATAATTTATTTAACCATTCACCTATTTTGAAAACACCACTTCCTTTGGTTTATTTCTATTATAAATATCACTACAGTGACTATTGCGTATTTACAGATCTTAGAAGAAGCATCACTGGATTAAAGAGTCAGTGCCTTGGCAGGGTGTTCTCAGAGGATAACTGTTGTTTGCTTTAATCCCATTTTTCTGATGAACAAATGGCCAGGATGGGATAGCTCAGGATTTTCTCAGGATTCCAAAAAGACTATCAAGTTTTCTCCAGTTTCTACTGAACCCCTACAATCCCCTGGGAAGTCCATTTTTTTTGTTTTCTATGCAAAATGGCAAGGATATTGTTTCTTTTTGTTACATTGCTCTTTGCTAAGCTCTAACTCTAGAATTATCCTTCAAATGCTGGGAAGTAGCTCAAATCCAGGAATGAGGAGAGAGCTCTTAGGAGGAGGTAGACAGGGAACTAGGTTCAGCAGATAATCTTCACATAATTACCATCTCAGGAGCTCTTCCCACTTAAGGGGGCTCCATTACCTAAGCAGGACAGGCTAACTCATTGGTCTTTGTGACTGACTCCATTTCCAGCCCTCCTCTCTTTAGAGGTCAAAACCTTTGGAATTGCGAACCTGGCAATCAGGCCCCATCCTTAGGCACTTTCCCCAAAGTCATCTCCTTTATAGAACAGAGACACCTTTATCACTGGCAATGCCTGAGATTCTAGGCTTTGGGGATCTGTCAGTTCAGTCCAAAACTGTGGATTAAGGCCAAGTGTGTATGAGAAATATTTTCCCGTAAATCCCAATAGCGTAACTAGGTGTTCTAGGAATGCTGTGGAGTAGACAGGACAATGTATGCAAAGGTTCCCAGCAACTTTAACCCAACAGCAAGCATACCCATTGACAATTCTCTCCAAGGCACACATCCAACAGAAACAAGCTCGGAAAACTGCACTGGAATGATCAGATACCGTTTTAGACATCATCCCTTTCCAGAATGTTCTTTGTCACCCTTCCCCAAGACTTCAATTGTGTTACGTGCTTCCTTGTATGTATTTATTTATTCTTGCACTCCCAGTATAGAATGTGAACCTTTGCCCAAGCTGAATCAAAACTGTATATGTTCAAGTCTCTCCTACCACGTTCCTAGGTCACCAGGAACTGGGATCTAGTGTGGTTCCCTGCTGAGTCCAGCCCACAGGAGCCCCGAGGGGCACAATCGATGCTTCTTGGACTGAATGGTGTGTGTCTCCTCTCCCAAGCTAGGTGTAACATCAGCAGTCTGGATTTTCTCCTCCCAGGAGTGCTGGTGTTTGTAGGGCTTCTGCTAATGCCACAGTGACATGTTCTTTGCACAAGGCCTGTTGGAAAATTAGATCAGGTGACTTCCCCACTGTAACATATGACACTTTTCTAATTAGGGCAATGTTTAATTTACTGTCTCATGGCTTTTTGAATAAATATAAATTGTCATACTAAAGTGACAGGTGTAAAGCCCAGGATGGCTGTGTTAGAGAGGTTAATCTGCTGTTAATCAAATCAGTTCTGCTTGACTTTCTCCCAGGGAGTGAGAGATAATGGCCCTGTTTAACTGGAGATTAGCCAGCTTTGGACTGGAAATCCCTCAGGGCTCACCTGATCCTCTTTGTGTCTTGCACAGAATGAAGATATTCAAATGTGTCGATAATTAAAGTTGGGACCTTTTTCTTCCTCTGGTATCACAAGAAGCAAGGATACTTCATTGGACCTTTCCATTGACTAAAACATTTTTTTCTTGATTCAGTCCAGAATATTCCTGAAAGCCCCCCCCCTCCCATTCTAAATTCCCACCAGCACCAGGGGTGGCTCTCTCAACTCCCACTGCTGCTGACCATAGCAAAGTTGTCTCAGGTCCCATGATGGGACATGACGGGGAACTGTTCTTGTCCTTGATGTGACCTTGTGCATGTGTCTCTGGCCTAGGATGAGAGGGGTGAAACTGTTGGCACAAGGAATTGTGAGATTGGACAAACAAGCAGTCTTAACCTGGGATCTCGGAGACCAAGCAGGGATTCTCCATAAGTTTTGTCAGGACCACACATGGCCTTGAGACTGCGAGGAGAATGGCCTGCTTTATAAGCTCAGGGATCTGCAGCCTCAGGAGCCCTGGGGTTTTGGCAGTCTTCAGGAAAAAATAGCAACATCATTATGGACTTCAACTGTAGAAGGAAATGCCAGGATCAGTGACTTTGTAGGCAACAAGGCAAAAGAAACCCATAAAAGACATTCCCCGTTCTGGGACTTGTCCAAATATCTTAAGATTCAGAGAGACTGAAAACTGTACTGTGCAGATAGTGAAGAGCCAGGAAGGTATGAGTGATGACTATGCTTATGAACCGTCCTCTAAAAGAAGTTGATGTACTAGTGTGATTAAAACTGTGAACTGCTGAAGCAGAGGGTTGGTTTCAAAACCTAGTTTTTGACACAAATTACGTGACTCTGAGTCTCATTATTACTATTATATGTAAAATAGGGAGGTAAAGTCACTAAATCACTATCGTCGTTATAATCCTGACTACCATCATTTCATAATCACCATCACTGTCACAATTATTACTACCATCATCATTAGCCTCATCATCATGATCATCACCATCAGCATCCTCTTTAGTGTCTTCATTATTGTCATTATCAATTGTTACCATTATGACATCACCATCATCACAATTGTTACCATTATGACATCACCATCACCACCGCTGCCACCACCACCATCATCATCACCACAACCACCATCACCACCACCACCATCATCATAATCATGACTACACCATCATCACCACCATCATCATCATCACCACCATCACCATCACCATCACCACCATCATCACCATTGCCATCACCATCATCATCACTGTCACCATCACCACCACCATCATCATCATGACTAACACCATCACCATCATCATCACCATCACCATCACCACCAGCATCATCATCATGACTAACACCATCACCACCATCATCATCATCACCACCATCACCATCACCACCACCATCATCACCATTGCCATCACCATCATCATCACCATCACCACCACCACCAGCATCATCATCATGACTAACACCATCACCATCATCACCATTATCATCACTGTCACCATCACCACCATCATCGTCATCACCACCACCATCACCATCACCACCACCATCATCGTCACCACCATCATTTTATTAGGAGAATGATGAGGACTGAGGACATTTAAATTTAAACGATGTCACATTATCACCTCCACTTTATAGGTGATGAAAGCATTGATCAGATTTCTGAGACTCGCCTGGGATGACACAGTTCATCAGGACCACAGCTCACAATTGGGCCCAGCTCTTCCTTGTGCTAAACACACTGCTCTGGAGCCAGGAGCATGTGAAATAGGGCATGGCACAATAGTATATATCGTGGGACTGCATATCCCATTCATTTAAGATGTGACGTTATGACTTGGCTGGTTGATTTCAAAAGAAAAAGCATGTCTCTAATTACTTGAATTTTGAAATTTGCTTTTGTATTTCCCACCAACAGATTAATGATGTAATAAGAACAGACGTATTTGCTTGTATCTCTCCAGCCAATATCACATTGTTAATCTCCCCTGTGACCCTGACTTGTCTCTGGATTGTAGAGAGGCAAGACAATGTATCCACTTATTTTCCTGTAACTCACTCGGCATGTAAAACAAATAACTAGGCTGACATGTCTGAAGTGCTGTGTCTTGGGCAAAACAAGGAGGCAAGACAGTCTTGCTCTCCTATTTATGGACTATAAACCCTTTACAGTGGCATTGATGAAGGGTTTATAGTCAGCACACAAGCTGGTTACACCATAAATTGTAATGTTATATGATAAACTGGGACTTTATAGCAGTAGTAGATATCAAAGAAAAAAATGAGTTGGAGTCTGAAAGGATCTATCATTGAGGAGAGTCGCTGCAAGTTTAAATATTCAAGCTTGTTTTTGTCTTCATTTCATTCAAGCATCAGATAATTCATGTTCTTCTGAGAAGAAATTTATAGATTTACCTACAGATCAACTGTTAAAAAACAAACAAACAAACAAAAAAACCCAAAGACCAAAAGATATCCTGAATGGTAGATGGCGTAGCCACGACGACGTGGATAAGAACTGGGAGAAACACTGAATTATTCACGCATTTAAGACTTTCTATTTTTATACTGGCAGATGACAGGTAAGGCTTCCCCCCAGTTTGGGGCCTGCTAATATGCCACTGTTGCAAGACATCTTGGTTACTATATCGAGAAACAGAAAATATTTACAAGGGAAATATGTTGAACATAACTTAATTGCCTCTAGTTTGCATTAAAGCTAAAAGCAGTAAAATGTCAACAAATGTTAATTTCCCAGTCTCTCTAATAGGCACACACTCTTAAAGCCCCCAATTCTGTCCGTATTCATTATGGAGCTGAAATTGCTAATATTTACTTATTACTTATTTATATTTTCATTTGAAAGTAAAAATAAGCTCATTTGCCATAATAACAGCTTAATATTTCCAGTGCTAAGAAACTGTCTTTTTAAAGATTTCTATTAATGGCCTCTCAGAAGAAGAAATCACAGAGTTTTTACTTTTTGCATATGGAATACAAGAAAGTATCATTAACTTAGAAGACGATCATCATTCACTTTAGCACCTACAAAGTGCCCTGGAAACTCAGGTGCCTTGAATTCGTAGAGGAGAGGAATGGCTGAGGACTAAGACCCACCTGCAACGCACAAGAGGACCCCTCTCAGGGTCCAGGACTCCGGCCTCCTCCCTGAGATCATCGGAGTGGCCTGTTGGAACATTCCAAGTTACTTGGCTGGGGGTGGAGGATTTGTAGCTCTGGGCCAGAAGGCTGAGTTCCTCCAGTGCAATCAGTACCTGCTCTTGGAAGACACCATGGCCTGAATGATGGCCAGAGACAGCTTGCACCTGGGTTCCTGCACGCCCTGGGGTGCTGCTCAGAGTCAGTGTTCCCAGACTGGAAGCTGGAGATGCCCCTCTTGACCTTGGACCAGCCGCCTGACTTGCCTTCCAGCAGCAGCTTTGGCTGTTCTCATCTGCATGACTCATAGTAAGAACCAGAGCAACCAAAGATCCAGTTTCCCAGAGACTGTGTAACTTCCTAGGAGATGAGGCTTTCAATTTGAAATCCAGGAAATGTCCAGCAAGCCAGATGGGTTGGTCACAATTCTAGTGACCCTTAAGTGACCAGAAATTTAATTAGCAGCTGGGCAACTCTAAGATATCTCAGAGCAGAGAACAAGGGAGTGAGAAAACTATCGAGCCATCTGTATTCAGGTGAGGCGTAAACATCCAAGCAAGGGGTCTAGAGCGGGGAAGAAAAATCAATATCACCTTGTATGACAATTATGATGGATTGGAAATGGCTGCCTGGAGTTCTGTGTTGAGAAGTATTCTCAGGCTATTTACAAAAGAAACATGAATTATAACCTGCACAGACTGAAGGAAAATGATAGCAGTAAGTTCATTACTCAATCTTCAAACCCTGGTGAAAAGGGGGAGAGAAAGAGAGAGAGAACTAAGTGAGAAATTGAGGTGAAGACCATGTAAAAGTTAATTCAAAATGAATTCTTTAAACTGTTATTAAATCAACTATAAGCAAGCACAACCAGTGGGCGGGGGGCACATTAAAACTTGGCTCTCACTGTACTTTTAATGCATACATAGATTGTAAGCAAATCACACCGTTTATACCGTCTTCCAGCCTATTTCCAGTATTTGACTTACGTTGTTCACAAGATTATCTTTTGAACATTAATTGATATGAAAAATAAAATCCGATGCACATGGTTTGTTCAGAACACGGTGCGCGCTGCGGGATTTAGAACGGATTGCCGTGACAGTCATTATGGAAGGGTCTTCACCAGTTTGGAAAAGCTTGTCACGCTCAAGGGTCAGGTGTTGCTAATTGCGGAGTCTGGTTCTCCAGCCTTTGCGGAGAGCGCACACGCTGGGTACTTCGGCCCTACGAGGGAGAGGAGCTCGAGCTGGCTCGGGAGCTGGCCTGCAAGAGAGGCGTCCGAGCCAGGTGCTGGAGGGCGCGGAAGGCGGACAGGCACAGGCTGCTGGCCGGAGCTGGCGGCAGGGGCGGGCACCCACGGGTGGCACGCAGAGGCGCCGGTAGCTAACGGTGGCCTCACGCCTCTAGGTGGCAAAGGGCGGTAGTGGAGAATTACCAGAACAGGAGAAAGACCGCAGGAGCGATTTTGAAAGTAAACCTACCCCCCCACCCCCTCCACCACCCCCCATAACAGGCTTCTCTCTGGGAGCTGCTCGGGCTGTCAGGAGTCTTGTGCTAGACCTGAGCTTGCTGTCTTGAGTGCGGTGTGTCGGTGATCATCCCCAGTCGCCAGAACACAAGAGCCCAGCCGCGCTGATGGGCGACGCTCCGGTGCGGGTCGAGTGTTAGCTCATCGCACAGATGAGAACAGGAAGACCCGGGAAGGCGAACAGCTTGCGCACGTTTACCAGAAGCTTGTTGTGGGGCCGAGACGGCCAGTGCTGTCGCCAGCAGCGGGGGAGCAGCGTTCACGTGCGCAGACGCAGGTGGCTCATCCGCACGGCAGGTCTTCACTCTCGCCAACGCGGATGTCTTTCACCTGCCTGCTCGGCTCTTTCCGTCGTCCTCGCTCAGATGACACTTGGCTGGCGTGTCCTGACGAGCTTTTTCTTTTTAAGCCAGTGGTTCCGACTGTGTTAGAATCACCTGAGCTGCTTTTAAAATGTACCGAATCCTTAGCGTACCCCCAGACATGAGACGCTAATGCATAGGGTGGTGCCTCAAACTGGGGTTCAGAAACCTGGACACCCCGGGTGATGCTAAGGCACGCCCTAGTTTGGGAAGCATTGTTTTAATAGCCTTGCTGTGATTTGGGATCTTGTGAGAGTTCAGGTCCTACCCAGCTTCCCAGCCAGAATCTGCACAGAACAAGCCTTCTTATTACCTGTCTGTGCCTTAAAGTTTCAGGAGCACTGTGCCCTGCGGGATGGCTCCCTTCGTGCATTTTTACTGGTGATGTGATCTGCCTTGACAGCCTTCTATCTGAGGTTGAAAAGTCAGTAATGCTGTAGAACAACCAAAGATAAGGCTCACCATTTAGGTCTAAAGAAGCATCTAGAACCTTCCTTGAGACATCTGAAGGATTTCAGTATCATGATGGAGCATTCCAAAACATAGCCCACTGCTTTGAGTAAGCCGGAGGCACCATCGATGGCATCTTCAGTCCCAGCCTTACCTGGGGCCCTAGCTGGAATAGCTTTTCAGAAGTGGCAAGGTGACAGTATAATGCCAAAAGAAAGGGGCGGTTCCAGGTTCCCTGCCCCATTCAAAGGAGAGTGGAGCTGAGCAGGGAGAAGAAGCTGGGGAGGAAACTGGGGTAGGAAGGAAGCAGGATGGAGAACAAGAAGACCTGGAGGAGACGCATGAAGCAGAGACATCTGAAGAAGCTGCACTTGGCCCTGGACTTGTCCCAGGGGTTTGGGGGACGTGGAAGGAGATAGTTGAAAGAAACAGAGACAGGGGTGAGAGACCCCTGAGGAGGCGGACAGTGCCTGCTATTACCTTGACTTGCAGTTTGCTTTTGCTATTCTCCCTTCAGATTGGTCCCCTCTGCCCCTTTCTTCTGGTTCCCACCAGAAGGTGCCTTAGACTTGGGGCAGGTTTTTGGGCCTCTGTGGCCCCACTTTGGACCAACCTTGTCTGGCTGGTGGGGACTCAGGCGGGGACTAGTCGCTCTGGATGTTTCGTTGGAAACTATTTTAACTCTAGGCTTTCCTCTCTACTGCACACTAAAGTTCTTTTCTGTTGAAGGTCTCACACACTAAGAGTATGTTTGTCTTGATATGGTGGATGGCAGAACCCATTTAGAACAGGCAGATTTGGGGGTCCTGGGGTGCCCCTCACCCTGCCCAGCTGGCAGCATGACCTTGGGCAAGGTGCTTCAAGAATGTCACACTCTTCCTAGGAGAATGATGAAAGTAAGGATGCAAACTGACTGACAGATGGACACACCCCGGGGACTCAGCAACTCTCAAGATTTTCAGAAGCTCCCAAGTTGTGTGACCTTGGGAAAGCGTGTTTAAGTAGGTGTAAATCTTTATCCTTATCCAGAAGACACAAAAAGAGGTGCTAGATATAGCTCGGCACTAAATGAGACACATGTAACTTATATCAGTGTGGTGATGTGTGTCATCGTCATCATTATCATCTCACTCCCTCCCCCTTCCTCGCACATGCATTTGATTTGGTCTTGATATAGTTAATTTTGCCTGAGAAGAAAAAATACGGAGAAAATGGAAACCTTTATTGCTTTTGTCTTGTTTGCTTTTCCTGCTCGTTTTCCCCAATTGGCAAAGTTTTATTTTCTTTGTTTCCTTCTTTTCTCTGATGTACCTACAGAACATCACCCTCATTTCATTGGGCTCGCACGTCATTATTGTGTTCTAAATGATCATCTCCCCCAATTTCTGGCATCGGGAATGACGAGGGATTTGGCTAGGGGGACGATCTTGGTGTTGTGCCAGCATTTTAATCACCAGGAAGAAAACGACTGTGATCAGGGTCCCCGGGAAAGCAGGTGAAAATGGCACGATTCCACCTGGTAACAAAAACTGTGATGGGCAAGGGGCCAGAGCGTGCAAGTCAGAGTTAGAGGTGGATGTGGGCAGAAGACCCGTGGCTCCCAGGGGGCACTTCCCGGCAGCCAGACCAGGTTGGAGGCAGCTGCAGCATGCATTCGATCCCTTGTCTTAGCCTGCGTTCCTCCTGGATGGCTATTCCTCCGCTTTGCATCTATGACATTTAAAATAAATAAATAAATAAATAAATAAATGTTCCCAAAGAACAAATGAGTGAGATGCTGTCTTCCCCCTCCCCCCACCCAAAGTTGGAGAATCACTCTGCTGCGCTCTCTCCTCCACAGAATTACCCAATTATCTCCTGAATTATAAAAGGGAAATCTTCCCCACCAACTGTTCATGGCCGGGCTAGGATGTGCAGTGTTGCAAAACTGTAGCAAAAAAATGTAAACAAAAGAATCCCACAGAACAGGGGGCAAGCTGTCCACATATGCCAGTCCCAGCGGCTTCAATCAAAGGCAGAATTGCTTCCCCAATAAATGAAGCCAGTGCAACTAATAAACTCAGGCGCTAATTGCTGGCTGCAGATGTATTAACTGAAGCAAATGCTATGCCGGCAACCATTAATTATCTAATGAGGCCAGCAGTGTTCTGATGAGGTGGGGGCTGATTAAATATTAAAGAGTGGCATATGGAAAGTGCCAGGAACAAAAGATTTCCATCTGAAAAAAGAAAAAAAAGAATGAACGAAGGAGAAAAAAAAAGAGTTCTTTCTTTCTTTTAAAGACAAGAGCCACGTCTGTGTCTGAGAAAGGTAATTAAAGCCCCATTGCTAGCAAGTCTCAAAGTGAGTCGGGTGAAATGTGACTTCTGAAGCTCTAGCACAGATGAAAAGGTTTCACATTCAAAAGGGGTGACAAAAACATTCCGATGTAAGAGCAGTTGCTTCTTTGTTTAACCCTTGGAGCGAGGGAGGGTGAATGCCTGTGATGGAGTCATTGCTTGGCTTTTCATCAGGTGGAAATGAACTTCCCCACTGATTCAAACCCCCAGACCTGGATGAGAAGGGCCTTCACGGAGGCTCTTCCAGCTTGGTTTTTAAGTTTCACTTTTAGGGTTTGCATAATAAAGCCAAAAGGAGTTCCTCTCCAAAGCATGGTACCTGAGTGCCCAGCACCTTGCTAAATGCTCCACACCTGATCTCATTTCACGCACACAGCAACTTGCAGATCGGTAGTTATTCATCCTAGCTGAAGGCCAGACATTTGACCTTTAAAAGGGTAAAGGGCTGGCTCAAAGGTGTGCAGTCAGTAAGGGCACATCAAGTTTAAACCCTGGATGGCGGCTCCACTGTCTCACCTGGTTACCAGGTGACCCCCAGGTAAGGACAGTTTGATGGCCAAGTGACACCTGAGGCTTTTCTTGTGTGGCACCTGCTTCCAGTGGAAAGTAGGCAATAGCTTTCAAGCGATTTCTGACTGTCCCTGGAGAGGTGATGGTTTGACTCTCAGAGTGACTGACATGTGTACATCGTCATGTCTGCTACGGAGCTGTCTCCAGGGGATAACTGGGGTGACTGATTCTCTTGGCTCAAGAGCATTTCCTGGTGCAGATGGGAGTGTCAGCACTCAAGCCTACACCGCCTAAGTAAACCAGGTGCCCCGCCACCCTAGGAGATCTAGATAGAAGTGGATCTAGATTTCTAGATTAATTTCTTAATTTCAAACTCAAGTTACATACACACTCTTTTTACTGGATTTAAATCAATGATGTATTCAAGAGGAATAAAGATGATAAGTAGCAGGCATGAAGGGCAATAACCTTCGGAGTGACTCGGAGCCAAAGCTGCATCTTTGGGTGCTTGGTCATTTCCTCCTCTAGGTTCGAGTCTCTTAACTAGAAATTTAACAGACTGACGCCTGCTCTTTCTTATGTCTTTAAACGTGATGGAGGATAAGAATAGAGGAAACCTAAAGGAGGCATCACAAGACTAGATGCACAAGGAGGTGGGTAGAGGGAATAACAGGACCCTAAACCCAGCTATAGAAATGAAGATCCCGGGTACCCGTGCGTCATCACAAGACATGAGCCCCGGCAGGTATCAGATGCTGCAGGGGTGCTGGGAGCACACACCTGAGGGGAGAGATGCAGAGATCGCACACTGCGCCCCCTTTCTCTTCTGCTTAGTTGTCCAAAATTGGCAACAGTCTAACCACTCACAAAGATGAGCCGCTGCCTATGGAAAGAAGAGGATAAAACCTAAGCTGTCCCCACAAAGGCACAGTTCTTTCTGCCCGCTTGTGTCTGTGCAAGTGTCTTTTACTTTCCTGTCCCTTTTCCTAATAAACCTGCCTTTTAAATAGCTAATGTCTCTGTCTCATGGAGAAACCCACCTGGAAAACTTGCCGCATGCTGCTGAACAGGGAGACCTGGCGAAACCCTTCCCAGAGCGAAGAACTTCACTCTCCAAACCCAGGGCCTCCAAAAAAACGAGATTAAAACCTACCACTCCAGAGTGGGGAAAAAGAGCATTCAAATCAGTCAGCAATAACAGGCACCACCATTCACAGAGCACTTCACAGGTCTCATTGGATTCTTTTACAACCTTGAGATAGAGGCAAGCTTTTGAGTGTTCTGTTGAGAAAAGTAACCCTCATTAAAGTGGAGTTGTTGTAGAAGAGTTATTAAGGTGACCTGCATTAAAAATAAATCAAGGTCATAAGATAAAACCAGAGACATTTCTCTCTTGCCCATTCTAGCTATTAAGCCTCGCATACCTTGTGCATTTTAATGGAAGCCAGGCATTAAAAAAGAAAAAGCTAAAATCTAACTTACAGCTTCTTTGTACTGTAGTAAAGGCCCCTTATTTCCTTCAGATCAGTCTCTTCTCTTCCCCACACCTGCAGCCCCATCTCCCCTGACGTGTATCCCATGCATCCTTGCTTCCGTGAGAGGCTACAGGGAAAGAGGAAGAAGATTTTATACAAATTACAGAGTCATGCAACAAGATGGAAACAGCATACATTACAGATCGAAACAGCAATGCGGAGAAATCTCAAAGCATCCTGGTGAGGGAAAGTCACTCTCTTGTACTAGCTTCGGAACAGACAGAATTAATCTTGGTGGAGAAAAATGCAAATGGTGATTGTAGGGGGGATAGAGGTAAAAATAACTGAAGCCGTTTCCTCTGGCGGAGCGGGTGGGAGTCAGGACTGACCCTGGGAAGGGGCATTGGGGAGCTTTGTGGGGTGAGTTATAGAAAACTTCGCATTTGTCAAAGTCCATAAAAATGTAAAAATAGGGTTAATTTAACTAACGAATATTTTAAAGGTGGTAATTCTTTAAAATCTTCAAAATGTACACATTTTACTTTATATAACTTTTTTATGTTAACAAAAAACCAGAAGCAGAATATATTTTGGCGGAGAAGATGCAAACATTTATGCTGAGGTGTTTATAGTTTATACTGGGAGACTGCAATGTCCTGTGGTGGTTTACTTGGGCAAGTCTCTAAATACAAGATGGAGTGATAAGAGGGTAAGTGGGTAGGTTGATGGGTAGATGGATGGAAAGGTAGTTAGGCGGGGGAGAGGGAAGAGAGAGAGAGAGAAAGAGAGAGAGAGAGAGGGAGGGAAGGAGGGAGGAGGGAGGGAGGGAGGGAGGGAGGGAGAGGGAGAGAGGGAGAGAGGAGAGACAGAGACTGATGATAAACCAAAGAAATCAAACATTAATTCTGGAATCTACGTAGAGAGCACATGGTTACTCACTACTCGCTATACTATTATTTCTTTCCATTTGTTTACCAATTTTCCTTACAAAATGTTGGTTAAAAACAAATAGGCCATCATCTTCAAAAGGGTTCTGTATTTAGGAAATATCACGTTATTTATGTTTCACATCTTTTCTTGGGGGATATTTAAGCTCAGAAATATAGTAAAACCTGTAAGTCTTGTAGTTAAAACAAAATAAGTAAACTTAATGGTTTCTAAATGTATTTGGTGCCAAACCCACTGCATCTGTTTGTGCAGGTGCTGGACCTTCAGTCCTTCACCACACTTGGGAGCACACCACGAAAGATGTTGTAGCGTCCACCTGTGGGTCAGGGTTCAGTAAGCACGTGTGTCCTTTAGAACGTGCCAGATCACATTAGGGGACGGCAGTTGTTGTAAACGGAGCCTTTCCAATAGACCAGAGGGTGTCATATTTTTGGACCAGAGTTTGATCACTTATTAAGTTGCATAAAATGGTCCCTTCTTTCCAGGGATATGATGAGGAGTACAGGAGCTACTTCTGAAGCTCTGAATTGTGACCTCTGTGAGTCACCCATCGTTACTGTCTAGACACTTCTAAGCAGTGAGTAGCACAAAGATAAACCCATATCAAGACAATTAAAACAGCAGATACTCAGAGAAAAATTCTAAATCCCCAAAGACAGTTGCAAGTAATGATATGAAGACAGAGACCAAGTTTATCATCCACTTCAGTGAAGGCAAGAAAATGAAACAGAATTTCCAAAATTATAAGAGAAAACTGCCACAGTAGATGAGTAAATTAAGGGTGTCCTGTTCATGCAAAGGAATAATACCCAGTAATGAGAAAAAATGGACATCAACTCACTACAGCCCTGTGGAGGGAAGAAGTCAGATGCAGAAGAGTGTCCCTTATAGTTTGATTGTGAACAAATCTAAGGTTTGCTATTAGAAATCAAAATATTGGTTATCCTCATGCTGGGGTGGGGGAGGGTTAGCGATAGAAGATGCAGGTGACCTTGGGCATTGGCACATTCTGGTTTGGGATCTGAATTTCATAGTCATGATAGTTGCATTTACCTAGCTTGCTGGGTATAAAATTCCAGTACACACTGAAGGAGCTTGGAGACAGAGTCCAAAGTTTTTGAGAGATGCATTTTGGAATTCTTAAAGGATAAAAAGACTCTGACTGAGGAGAAAATAATGACAGAAATAAAAGAAGAAAACTAACTGACCTTTAAAAAAATGAATTGTCAGCTTAAAAGAAATCAAAGAACACGAAGATGTACAGACATCTAGTCAATCCTAGTGAAATATCCAAATCTCAAAGATAAAAATATACTTTACACACTTTGTGATTAAAGGAACAGACTACAAACATAGGGCAGAGAATCAGACAGTCTTATGATGTCTCGTCTTCCACACTTAATAGCCCAGGAGGGAAGAAAGATGATGATTAAAGTATTCTACCTTTCACCAAAATAAAACTCTTGTTCAAGAGCAGCGGAAAACCTGTTCAAAGAGGATGGTTGAGGAAATACATAAACCAGAGCACATGAGACAATGCTAACTCTCTCCAGACAGGGAAAGAGGAACATCTAACCCACAGAGGTGAGCAACAGATCTTGTACTACTACCACTACGTCTAACGGGTTGATGATACGGTGATCAGAAATTCTAGTTTGTGCTCAGATAAAAATTCCATAAAACACAAGTTGGTACCATGTAAAAACTGAATGATGCTCTGAAAGGGGTTATGCTAAGCAAAATTAGCCCAGAGACAGAGAAGTATCAGTGGTGTCACTTATATGTGGAACGTGTAGAGAAACAGAGGGTCAAAGAAAAACATTAAGACCAACCCCTGAAAGTTGACCATAGACCTAAGGCAGCCAGAGAGGGAGGGGAGGGGAGGAAGGATGAGGCAGAAGAGCACACGGCAGACGACCATGGTGCTCTGGTGGCGGGAGAGCCACGGTGGCCACACCCGAGGGGAGGAGTCCTCTACGTCACAAAATGAACAAGGGTGCAAAACAATGATCCTTCCCTAAGTTAAAAAAAACTATTGAATTATGCTTCGGAATGGGATCTCTAAATGATCTGGATGAAAAGTTGTTGAGTGATTGGGTGGACAGGAGAAAGGATTTCAAAGGTCCTGGAAGGGGACAAGTTAGTGGACAAGTAGAGGAAGCAGCAGCATTGCTGAAGATGTGGCTGGCCACTGACATTGGCCGATTCCAAAGAGCAGAGCTTAGTTTTGCTCATTTTGTGTCAACAAAACAATCTGCTATTCCGTGGCTGTCTCTGAGGTATGGTGTGGTAAGATAGAGGTTTTTGTGTGGCTGTTTAGAAAAGAAAATCTAGGGGCCTCCCTGGTGGTGCAATGGGTTAAGCAAAACACTATGAAGCAAAACACAGCCATTGCAGCACGAGTTCGATCCCTGCCTCCAGCCAGGAGGGGACCCACGTGGCTCAGCAGACCTCCCCTGTCTCCCTGCTGCCCCCTCAGCAGTGTGTTGCTGTGGATTTGCCTGTTCTGTTCCCCACTCTGTCTCTAGTGAGTCCTCTTGCCCCTCGCACCTCTGACCTATACCCCAGTTCTTGTGTGCATAAATAAATAAGTCCTTAAAAAGAAAAGAAAAGAAAATCCAGTGGAGGAGCGTTTCAGTGCAACAATTCCAAAGGTGCAAGAGAGCTACTTGGGTGAACGTCAGTTGTAGTGTTTTGAATCAAGGCTGGTCCTTCACACCTTTGCCTGTGCTGAGGCTGGTGGGAATGCCGTGTCCAGCAGGCACGGTGCCATGTCCCGTGGCGGGGATCTGGTTCTCGCTGGAGAAGGAGGCATCAGGGGAAGGAGAAGCTCTTTGTGTTGAGAGCTCTGGAGAGGCGACCTTAGAACACAAATTTCATTTTTAGAGAGGCCAGTTGCAAACACACCCTCTGGGCAGACGGAGGAAAGCGGCTGAGAAATAGAACTCAACAACCCACAGCTGAGAAGCCCTTGACGCGAGCAAGGTGTGGAGAGGTTTGATGCCCAGAGAGGCAAGTGTCACATCTGGAAAGGACGTCACCCCCAAAACTGATTTGCCTTAAGTGTAAGAACGATCCTTCTCCCAACCTCCATTTTCTTTTTTGATAATCCCCCTCTTTATTATAATCTTCTTAATATCCATCTGTTACCCTTCAGGCAGAGAGGCTTCTTAAATTCAAATATCAGGCTATTTTTATCACAGAAGAATATGGAAAGCAATAGAAGACAGTTTAATGGGTTTTGGAGCCTGTGGCCCTTTTCAGCATCATTTCCATAATGGATCCAGTTACAGACGGCCATGTTGCCACAGTTCACGGAAACGAAGGTGAGCGTCTTCCTTGCGTCAGAGATCCAGCAAAGCAGGGTGCGTGATGCACACCTGGGAGGGACACCTGGCATGTCCCTACTTGTGAAGACGCCTGGTATGTCCCTCCTGGTGATGGGCACGGGGCAGGGCACCTCCTGGGGGTGCGGGAGGGATGTTGCCCTACTGCTCTTCACTGGACGAGTCTACCACACTGCTTGATTCCATGAAGCTCAGTGGTGTTCGGGACATGTGTTGCCCGGACGCTGGGAAATGGAGGAGAAAGGCGGTCTTCAAGAAACAAGGTCTCAGGAGGACACGCTTCACCCTACGAATGCCATGGTGAAAGGATGTCATGGGGAGAGCACAGCAAAGGGGCTACGAACTGAGTCTGAGTGCTGTGCTCCGGACATGTCAGAGAAGCTCTTCGTGTGGAAGGGGGTCTGTTGGTGCAAATGAACACACCTTGCTAGAAAGCATGAAGCCACAGAAGAGAGTCCAGGGTATGTGGGCTGGGACCAAATAAGCAAATGCTGACAAGATGGGTAACCAGAGTCTCCTGCTTTCTGAAATCTGTCTTCTCCAAGATGCCAGTCTGGGAGGGGCTAAGAACTTGAATTTAGGGGCTAAGAACTTTGCATCCCGGGACTTTGCTGAGTGTTTTGTTTGGCTTTGGAAAGCATGTTGAGTAGCTTAGGGAGAGGCAGTCTGTCCCCCAATGTCTGTCTGTCCTAAGTTCATGGAGGTTTCCCTTTGGCCCATCAATGAAGGAGATGTTTGGACCTGCTCCAGAATGACCCGACCCAACAGGGAAGTTAATCTCCTGGTAGAATTACTGTCCTCCTAGAGCAGGGAGAATAATCAAAACAGGTTGAATTAGTCTTTTTCATGGCAAGAGTTTCTGATGACGACCTCACTGGTCTTCAATTCATGTCCATGGTCATTTCTATTACTACCCCCTTTTAAAGATGACAAAGCTGAGGGACTTATATCACCCGTTTATCCAGTGTTGGCGTGCCAACTAGTCTTCTCTACTTGCCTGCAAATTCCAGCCCTATTAAATATCTACATTTTCCTCTTTTTCTCTGATGAGCTACAGGCGACCCCTTGTTCTGATGGCGGGACTGAAATCCAATGCGAGATGGCAGGACTTGCTGAAGGACAGGCTGACTTATTGGCAGTTGAGACTGAAGCTCGGCTCTCCTGGTGAGAATTACTCTCTGTGCACTGAGAAGCATACAAATCGGGTCAACTATTCACCAGGCACTGAGCTCTCCTAGCTGCAGCAGGAAAGTTGGCTGCATTTCTCTCCAAGCCTGTGGTATTTTTGAGCCTCTGTGCAGCTTGGCTTTCAAAAAAGAACGTGCACAAAGCAACAGTGGGACTCACACTGACCTCCTGGACCGACCGTCGCACCTTTGTTCTCATTAAAGCAGGCCCTGGGCGGAGGCAGAGGAAGCAGCTGTCCAAATGGCATGGCCGGAGGACTGTCAGAGACGACCTCGCCCTCACCAAGTTCTTCCATCACTCAGCCAGGGGCTGCAGAGAATGTGGCACGTGAGCGAATGGTTATTTATTCAGCAGTCACTATTTTACCTTCTAAAAATATTTTTAGTTGTAAACAAATGCACAAAACATGAAATTGACCACCTCGGCCATGTTGGTGTATACTATTCTGCAGGAGGAAGCTCATTTAATTTGTGCAAACACCACCATCCATTTCCAGAACTTTCTGCCTCTGGCAACACTGAAGCTCTGTCCCCATTAAGTGCTAACTCCCACTTCCCCTCCTCCAGCTCCCTGGTAACCATTATACTTTCCTCTCTGTGAATTTCACTACCCTCATGGAATACTGGCGGAATTACCGTGTTTGTTTCTTTGGTCACTGGTTCATTTCACTTAGCATCACGTCCTCAGGATTCTTATGGCCTGTGACAGAATTTCCTTCCTTTCTAAGGCTGAGTAATGGTCCATTGTATGTCTACACTACATTCTTTTATCCATTCATTTGCCAATTAAAAAGGTGGGTTGCTTTTACCTTTGGCGGTGGTGAGTAATGATCCTGTGAACATGGACATACAGATGTCTCCTGTGCCCTAGCTTTGGGTTCCCTTGGGTGTGTACCCAGCAGTGGAGCACATGACAATTCCATCTTTAAGTTTTTGAGGAACCATCAAACTGCTTTGCAGCTGTAATTAGTACTGCCAGGAGACAGGGCTGTA
Organism: Galemys pyrenaicus; assembly: GCA_019455555.1. NCBI lineage: Eukaryota > Metazoa > Chordata > Mammalia > Eulipotyphla > Talpidae > Galemys > Galemys pyrenaicus. Next base: position 1,785,136 of record JAGFMF010011768.1, read on the forward strand.
TGAGCCAGAAGCCTCCCGGTAACTGGTGCACGGGGCAGGCAAAAGAAGACCAACAGGCAATGACAGCTCATGAGAATGAGACAGGAAGGACTAAGGTTGGGAGAGCTAAAGTGCTTGTCCCTGGCCCCTCTAAGAGAGCTAGGGGGGTCTGCAAGAAGGGGTGCATGAAAGAGACTCTGGAGTCTGTGTTCACTACATATGGGGGCTTTTTATGCCAGAAAAGATAACTTGGGACTGGGGACCATTGCCTTTAGGTCTCTTGAGAGTTCTCATGTGGCAAATGCCTTCTGTGTGACCCGGTATGGAAGGGAGACAGACTTTAGATCGCTAGAAGAATAAGATTGGCAAACATCAGAGCCGTTCGGCACAGGAAAAGCTGTCTGGGGTTGGGGGGAGCGCCCATCACGGCACAATGACAGTCTTCCAGCCAGTGGCGGAGCGGCCACTCAGCACTTAGGGTGGGGCTGAAGTGTCCCAAGACCGCTTCCAACTTGCGGGTGCAGTTTTTCTAACGCGGTTCTGTTAACGTGTCTCCTAAGATTCAACTTTAGTCTCCAAATGTTTTCATTGAGTCAATTGTTAAATTAGCTCCTGCATATTAAGGGATATTATCAAATCTATCTGTCTGCCTGTCTGTCTGTCTGCCTGCCTACGAGTCAGGATGGCTTTTCTCTGTGACCCACAATTTATAGCAGTGATCACTTATGAAGCAACCTACCTTTCATGCCCAGCCTGTTCTAAAAGTATTACAAATTTTCACCGGACCTTCACATGAATCTTATGCATTGCTTGCTGTGATCAAACCCGCTTCCTGGACCTAAAACCTGTGTCAGAGAAGCTAAGTCACTTGCCCAAAGTCAAAGGATTGACCGGGTCGACAGTGAACTTGGACCCCAGAGGGTGCACCCTCTGCTAAACCTGACATAGTCTCTCTCGACAGAGTTGTCTTCATAGTGTCATCATCAGCTACTATTTCATTTACTGACCCTACTGTCCGAAGGAGCATGCATTATCACATCCTATCGGAACCCATGGAAAATGGGAGCTTACTACAGCCCGATGTGACGCCAGGAACATAGGCAAATCTGCCTCCTAAAACCATGGACTGAGTGTACCCTGGCGCTACTGTCCTAGCAGGTGCTGTAGCATCTAAGAATAGTAAGAGAGTGCTGTGGCCAGCACGTCCACAGGGACACACCGAGGTACGAGCCGTGGAGCAGGTCTGCAGGGCAAGACGATGCTGCTAGGTGAGCACTGCATTGTACTTACTGGCAATATTACACAAGCATGGGGGCCTCCCTGGTGGCGCAGAGGGTTGAGCACCGCACTGTGAAGCATCCGCGGCACAGCAGCACAACTTCGATCCCTGGCCAGGGAGGGGACCCACAGGGTGCAGCAGACCTCTCCTTTCTCACCACTGCTCCCCTCAGCAGTGTCATTCAGTAGATCTGCCTGTTCTGCTCCCCACTCTGCCTCTGGTGAGTCCTCTCACCTCCCATGACTCTGGCCTGCACCCCAGCTCTTGTGTGCATAAATAAATAAATAAATCTTTAAAAGAAAATAATACACAAGCACGATTGATCATATGACAATGGTAGGAGAAGCAGGGGCCAGGAAGACAAGGGGCTTCATCTTCGGCCGCCTGTGATGTGGGCCACTGTCATTGTCCCAAGGCAGTCACGTGGGAGTACCTGGTCTGAAGCTTTCACACACACACACACACACACACACACACATACACGTGCACAGAGGGGTCTGGCGCACGCAGGTGACAGACCCGAGGTGGGAGAGAGCCACAGAGGGTCTTGCTTTCCATTCTCTCACAAGAGCAGACTACAGAGGCGCAAACAGCATACAAAAGCTTTGGACAGATGTTTACTTCTAACTCACCCCATCCCTCCACCCCACCCTGCCAAGAGAAACATGTTCTTTGGAAGTTTTGTGCAGAGACGAATTGTCATTTAACGGCCTTTCCTCCTCCTGATGCATCACACATAAGGCATTGGAGAGGGCTTGGTCATAAAATGGAATTGTTTTATTTTTAATGTTTATTGCCGGAGAGGACCAAGTTGAAAATCAAACACGCAGGTCTCCTGACTTTAATCAGGAGGAAACTTGCTAATAGATTTTTTTAACTTTAAATTTAACAACTTAACAACTTGGCAATTTAATTAACTTTTTAAACACAACATAAACCAGCCCGTGGGACTCTGCTGCCGTGCTTAATTGTGGCAAATAGCCTAAGAAGTGGCAAGAAAAACAGATGAGACACCTTTATGGTGGAAGAGACACCATCTGTAGTTACCAGCCAGGGCGTTTGCCACAATCCATCCCCAGGAAGGGTGACTCAAGACTTTCAAACGACTCCCGGCACTTTTCCTTGAGAATTTGACAATGGCGTCCCCACAACCATGAGGGGGAAATGACACTAGGTTCTAGAGCAGGAGAATTTGTTGGTGAGTTCTGGGGAGGACCCGCATAGTCTTCTTTTTAAGTAATGGCTTCAACAAACACGAAAAGTACTTATTGGGATGACTTTAAGGAAGAAACAAATAACCAGCGGCCATGCTTCTGAAGGACCTCAAGACACACTTGCATCCAGGTACTTGGATCCAGTAAACCCAACACAACCCTCCCTTCCACTGCACACCATTATCACCACATTCTGTGCCAGGAGGCTGAGACATGCTATTTTCATGCCACCTTTGGGTAGATTTTATTATCGGTCCGTCACCCAGAAGGAAAGAAGACAGTGTGGGTTATAGAAAGTGCTTGAGGTCCCAGAGCGAAGTTACCTAGCTGGAATTCAAACCCAACCAAAAGTCACTCACTCCAAGTCACGAACACAACGTTTGCCAAATTCAAGTTGTTTCCTGCCATGGCTATTTCCTTCTGCCTTATCAGTGTGTCACCCACACTAGAACTTATTTTTTTAAGGAAATGTAGCCCCACCTTTGGCACCTATTTCAGATCAGTGTCTTTGTTTCATCAGGCTCACAAAGCTGGTACGTAGCTGGTCCAGTATAAAGTGCCTTGGCCGAGACTCATTTCTTCATGGTTTTCTACTTTCCAGCTCAGAGGATCAGAAATTTTAGAACAAGAGTTATTACTCTAAAACCTTATACATTTTTTAGTTTTATGATCTTTCATGTCTACTTTTCTTCTATTTCCCCCTAGATATTCTAAGAAAAGCAAGATAAAACTAAAGTACTTATTGGAGGAACTAGCAAACTCAGAGTCTTAATCACCAGAGATATAGAGTTAGGAAGAGAGAAGTATAAACAAAATTCTACAGGATTCTGCAAATAAAATAATGTTTTGGGGTGCTTGCACAAGGGGTTAAGTTGCAGCACTATGAAGCTATCCATAGTCACTGTAGCATGAGTTCAATCCCCGGCCAGGAAGCTGACCCACGTGCTGCAGCAGACGTCTCCTGTCTCCCCACCACTCCCCTCAGCAGTGTATTTCAGTGGATCTACCTGTTCTGCTCCCCACTCTGTCTCTGGTGAATCTTCTCACCCCCACACCTGTGGCCTGCACCCCAGCTCTTGTGTGCATCAATAAATAAGTCTTTAATAAAAATACCATTTTGTCTGATTGCAGAACCCATGGCCTCCAGCTCTATGACATTTCTTGCTATAATCTCACCATCTCACTTGTCACTGCTCCTTCTCAACTGCTCCTTTGTGGGGTGCAGACTCAACACGCCAAGCTGGATTATTCTCCTCTGACTGCCATCTCCCTGGGCAACATCGATCAATTTTATTAAACATAGAAGTTGGCCCGCTCATCTTGAGCTGCTGGAGAATCATTTTACTGGTGACGGCTTGTCTCTATGCCCAAACTCGTGTTGGGTCAACATTTTCTGCGTCTGCCCAGATCCGCATTTCTTATTGTTTTTCTGATAATAACTAGGTATTAAAAATTGTCAGGTCTCCCCAGAAGTCATTCGGAGCGTGAGCATTAGCAGGAGGTCTTGGCTGATATGGCAAGTTGTATGGGGTCGGCGCCCCTGCCTGGATCCAGCACAGACAGCCCCTCTGGCCTCGCTTCAGGTGTTCAGTTCCTAAGGAAATTCTTTATGCTGTATTGTTAGTAAGTCTTCCATGTCTTAAACAATTAAATTTGATGAGTACATACCCAAAATGATTCTTTAGTTTCTGAAGTGGAAACTGATGACCCAAAAGAGAAATGGACTTGACCTGCCATGGGCTGTTACAAAAAACCAGGACCCAGACTGAGCTTTTCTCAGCTCCAGTCCTCACGTTTCCTCGACACCTGAGCTGTGGGCCTGCTTTGGAGCAGGCAGGGAGCAGGCACTTTCTTCTGCATGGCCTGTTTTTCCTTGACAGTGAGCTGATTTTGTGGGCAAAATGGGAGATTATTCTTGATAGTCTCTGAGCTCCCACAAGCTCTTATATTTGGTGATTCTCTCTCTTTCTCTCTCTCTCTCTGTCTCTCTCTGAACTTCTATTTTATTCCCCTGGGGTAGGGATGTAGTGCAGTGTGCTACAGTATGAGGAAAAACTTTCAAAGTCTTAGTGGATCCTAAACAGACTCGTTTAATCTACACAGGGATTTGAATCCTCACATAAGACATTTTGCTTAATTAAGCCACATTCAAACATGAAAAAGTCATGTTCATACAAACTCAAGGATCAGATTTACAACTTCTGAGCACCTCGATGGCTGGATTAGTCTCAATTAGCCACATCCTGATTCTTGCTGAGAAAAGGTCACCAGAGTTTTCAGCCCTTTAGTTATTTAAAATTCAAGGCAACCAGCTCAACCATGGTCAAATGCTTAAAAGAGACTTGGTTTATCATGAAGCCTTCGTGGAGGAAGTAGGATTCAGTCACTCATTTAACACACAGGGGTAGAGGGCACCATGCTGCCTCATAGGGTAAACACAAAGGACATACATATCATGGGGACCAATCTGATCCCTATCTCTTGGATGTTGGGGTTGAATCGGGTTTCAGGAGACAAAATGTCAAGAGAAAGGATGAAGTTTGATCATCTAGAAACCTTAGAGAAGGCTTAGAGACGGTTCCAGGTAAGGAAACGGCACACGGTAGCAGAATTAAGACATAGCTCCTTGCCTCTCCCTTAAGGTCATCTATCACTTTATTATTTTCATAAAAGAAGTACATGTTCATTATAAAAATGCTGAGTAAAATCTACCAAAAGAAGCCCAGTGCAATTCACCCATATGTCAGCACCCTAAAGAACCATCATCAATATTAAGTGACTCACGCTACATATTGTTTTGTGCCTAAGAACATAGCCAAGCAAAGATAACTAATTCAACTTAACATGCAATTTTTTAACTCATAGCATCACATTTCATAGTACTTGGAGATAAAAATAGAAGAATAAACTATAGTGAATTTGATGGCGTAGTTGAAATTCAAATAAATGTTTTTTCCTTGCAGACGATATAATTTCCTAAAAGCTCCTTCTAATGTAAAGGAAAAGATGTTACAAAACATTAAGAAATTGGGCTCATTATTGTGTTCCAAGCTACTTTAACTTTCAGATGATGTCATTTGGTTCTCTGCTAAGAAAGATGAAGTTCTTAACACAAATTTCTTCCAACCTCATTTCTCTACAATATCAATTTTTTTGTGATATTATTATTAATTTGAGCATCGCTAAGGATGATGACATTTACATTTAGTTCTGTAATCATGATTTCCATAATTGCCAACTATTAGAACTATATTGAAATAGAGACAATGTTCAACAATTTTGATCACAATTTCTTTATTCCTGGATTCTTTGACTTCTCCCATAAGTGTTATCAAACATTTATATGTGAGTGAATCATGTAGGGAGCTTGTTAAAATGCAGATCATGATTCAGGGGCTAACTGGGAGGGATGCAATACTCAGCCTTTGTTTCTAGGTGATGTTGATGAACACCAATTTTTATAGTGAGGACTAATTTTCCAAAGAGCTGGGTTCCCTGGGGTTTTCATGGAGATTCACTATGTGTTGTCTTTAGAAAAAACTAATTCTTTGGCTGGGATTATTATTGAATCACATTTGTCTATGTATTATTCTATTTTCTTATGGCATTAAATATGATTTAGGAAAAATCTAAGACCAGACAGAATTTCACTCTTTTCATCTAATTTTCTCCTTAAAATCTAGGAGAACATATCATTTTCAAAATCTTTAATGTTCAGTGATCGAAACAATTAGGCATTTGCCTCTAGTTATTTGTCCAAAGAATACAAAAATGCTATTACAATGAGTTTTAGATATTCCTATGTCTAAAGAGGCCTGATTCTAGATAGCCAGGTCACAAAGTATGTGCCCGTCAACAGACGGCTGGATAAAGGAATTATGAAAAATACACTCAGTGGAATACTACATGGCTGTTAAAAAGATGGAATCTTTTGAGACAAAATGGCTATATCTTAAGGTGACTATGTCAAATGAAATCAGATAAAGCACAAGATAGTATACTTATTTGCAGAATATAACAAAAATAAAAAGACTGTCAAAACAATAATTCTTAGACTGTGAAAAATATACTGACGACTACATGGGAAGGAGGGAGAGAAGAGATGGTGGAGAGGTAAGAAGCTTAGGTATTAGCACTGCAACGTTGGTGGAAAGGGAATGAATTTTTATACTTCACAATTTGGAAGTATAAAGTGTACTCCCCAAATTATTTAACTTTGTAAACTAGAGGAAAATCAAAAGCATTTGAGAAGAAAAACCCCTGTCTCAAAGAGATCATTCAGCATCACATTCTCGTGTGAGATGTTTTGTCCCTTACTGGTATAGGTTCAGTTTTGTGTTGTTTTTCCATTTCAGAGTTTTTCTTTTACGATATCTTTAAAAACTTTTTCTTCTTTTCCATCTGTTTAGTTTTCTCCTAGACAGACAGTCCTTCTTGTTTGATTTTATTATTATTTTTTATTGTGCAGATCATATGATCACTTGGGTCACATGATAGATTCTTTCTGTAAAGGACAGTTCATACACTCAGGAAAGAAAGTACATCCAAAATTACAGCTTGGGCCCAGACCAGGCCAAACAGAATCCATCATTTCTTGTAACGGTATAGAAATACAGGTACAGGATCTTGACCAGTTTACAATGAAAGGCGTCTAGAGAGTGGATCTACATAAACACAGAGACTGTAAGTATTCTATTTACAAGGTTTAAAAAAATTAGCATTCTCCTTATTTTAAATCATTTTCAGTTGTTGCTCAAGAGGAAGACGCATCCTTTTGCTTCTGATTGCATTTCATCATTCATCAAATTTTAGGAAAGGAACATTCTCTCCAGAAGTTGCAATCCACTTTTTAAGATGACAGATGCCACGGAATTGTTGTGTCATATGGTGTCAATTTGCTCCACCTCCTGTCTCTTCTCACTGGATGCCCACAAAAGCTACAGGTTAAACCTCGCACCCTTGTTTTATAAACTGAGCTCCACTCGTGGCTCACTCTGCAAAGCTGCTCTGTTCATGGAGGGAGCAGGTGAGAGCAGATGAGCGGGGGCGGAGGTGTCCTACTTCATCTGCTTCCTCCGATCCTGGACAAGTGGGAGCTCCTGTCGCTCTCTTTTGGACAAGGTGTTGACTTGCATAAACACTCTGTGATCTGGTCAACTGCTAGTGAAGGATCAGGCTCAAGGGAGGTCATGGTGCAGTCACCAGGGGCCCCTTCTGCTGGGGCCCTGTCCAGACTTGCAGGGAAGGCAGGACCCCTCAGGGCAGGGGAGATTCCGGAAGACCCCCTGGCAGAGCACCCCCACCCATGCTTTCTATTGTTCATACTTTAGAAAAACAAAAACTGCCAGTGCTAAAATACTGACATGCACATTTGCAATTCACTGCAGCCTGGCTTAAGAAATTTAAAGCTCTGGCCACCTAGGGACTGCGCTCCACGAGACAAGGGCGGCTGGACAGGGCCCGTCCGGGGAGCAGGCTGGGCGTCCCCGAAGTCCGTGAGCTCAGCTCACCGTGCTGGCGCCTGACCTCTGCAGTTATTCGCATGCGCAGCGGACCCGGAGGGCCCCTAGCCCTGCCAGAGGCTGCTCCCACCAGAGCAGCCCCACGCAGCCCAGGGCCCGGGGCCCTGGGGCGGGTCACAAAGGTTCACATCCTCGGGCGCTGGCGGGGCCACTTTATTCATGGGTCGTACTGCGCCTCAGCAGGTGCTGTGAAGACAGAGACGGCCGAATGGTCTGCACGTCCGCAGGAGCCGCGCGTCGAGCTCTGGTCTCCGGGGACTGCCCAGGGAGAGCCGGGCTTGCGCATGGCAGCGCCGTGGTCTCTCCAGGGAGAGAGACGAATGAGAGCCGCGGAGGTCTGTTCTCAGCCCGGGGGAGGCCCCCTGGCAAGGGGCTGCAGGCGGCCTCCTCTGAGGGAGCTGTACGTGCCCAGAAGACCAGTGCCGGGACCATCGTCTGGATTAACTCTCTGGGGACCCAGCGCCCCCCTTTCGGCTCAGCCCGGGGGGCAGCCTGGCCAGCAGGAATACGCAGGTGGGTGTGCTCACAATCACCAGGAAGACCCGCGGCTGGTTCGCGGCAGAGATGCCCTGGGCTGAGGTCAGTGTGCGGTGAGCCCGGGGATTTGCTGGTCAGGGAGGCAGGGCAGGTGCCTGATGGGGAGAGGAGGAGGGGAACACGGATCAATGTAGAAATTTCCAGAAGAACAAAATGATGAAGACAGAAAGCAGGCCAGTGGTGCCAGCGCTGGGATGGGCCCGGGACTGGGCAGGGATTGACGAGGGAGCTTGTGGGGGATGGAAATGTTCTAGCCCCAGAGGGTGGTGACGGCAGCGCCATTGTGAACTTTTACTGAAACACGCACACACGCACGCACACACGCACGCACACACGCACGCACACACACACACTCACACGCACGCACACACGCACGCACACATGCACGCACACACGCACGCACACACGCACGCACACACGCACGCACACACGCACGCACACACGCACGCACACCTCGAAGCAGCAACAGCTTGGTGTAAGGAGGGAGCAACACAGCAAACTAACGAGTGGTGGCGGCCGGCCGGCGCCAGTGCCAGCACGATGACCGTCCAGCTGTGCGCCGTGTCCACGGGGCAGACGCCGCCACGCGTGCGCACCTGCTGGCCGTTTCCCCTTCCTGCCCAGGAGAGCCGTCCTGCTCACCGTCCTCCCCTTGCAGAACGCAGGCGGAGGCTCGAGGCTTAACAATCCCCCACCGGGCCCTCGACAGTCGGAGGAGCTGAGACTCCCTCCCAGTGCAAGTGATGCTCGCGCCCGCCGGGCGGCCCTGCCTAATTCGTTGCCGTGGGGGCTCTCCAGGAGGCTCAGCGCCCAGCCCACGCAGGCGTGCGTCTGACCGCACCGCCCAGCACCTGCTCCTGGCACCCGCCTCCGCGCCTTGAGCCTCAGTCCTCACATCCGCAGACCAGCGATGACAAAGCGCCGACCTAGCGAGCTTCACCGAAGAGAGGAATGGCCTGAGGCAGGAGCAGCCGGTCCCTCCCGGAAGCTCCCGCCAGCGCAGGCCCAGCGAAGTGCGAGCAAGTTCACCTCTTCGCAGAGGCGCTGGGGCAGCCCTAGCGCTGCATAGAGAGCCCTGCATTCATTTAAATCTTGAACTCTTGTTCGCCAGCAATCACCCGGGCACCCACCTGCAGACTCCCAGGGGAGCCGCTGAGCCAGGTCTTTCTTGCAGAGACCGTGGGAGGGCTGTGGGCGAGCAGGCCTGGAAACAGCACTGGAGGAGAGCATTCGGGCGCGCCACGCGGAGCTGAGGACTCGGCTGACCCTTACGGGCAGCAGCACGAGGCAGACGGTTGATGACAGAGGTGCTGGCGGCTCGCGAAGGGGTCGACGCTCAGCTGTAAAGAATGAGCCTGCCCCTTGCTGATGCGGATTGTTTCTATGTTCCCGGCATCTGTTTGAGCCACGGGAAGCGCCACAGAAACATTGTTCCCCCAAATTTGCAGATCAGTACAAATCCTGCCTTTCCCTTTTTCTGAGAGGCTGCCTTATTTGTTTGGGGATCTCGGTGCTCCCCTTACCTCATCTCCTTCTCCCTGCAAACCCCGACGGTCCTATTCTTCGGGTGGGCTGCCCGGGTGTGCGTGGAGCCCGCCTTTCTGGATGTTGCTGGGACCATTTACCCCCTCCGCGCTACCTCCCCGAAGCTACTGGGCAAAATACGGCTTCTTGGGGACCCGGGGACCCGGCAACGCGAGGCACCGCCATCCTCCACATGTTCCCTGTTGTGACAAAGCAGCCACTCGTGAAAGCTGTTCTCCCACCTGGAGGGCCATGCGCGCCCAGCACAACTAACAAAGTCAGGTGTTTCCAAATGGTGTGCGATTTTTGGTGTGTGGGGGCTGCCCCCGACTCCTCCCCTTTTATTTAGCTTTTCGCCTCCCGGACCTGCACGGACCCTCGCTAGAACAGACGTCCCTGTCTTCTCTCCCTGCATTTTTCAATTCAGGAGAAAATCAGCCAAAGGTGAAGCTGACTCTGCAAGCTTCATTAGGGGATAGCGGGAGACCAAGCCACGGGGGGCTGCTGCCTTTGGTTTACAACTGCAGAAGTTAAGGCAGCGACTTAGAAAATGGTTCTCCTGACGCGTAATGATGGCCTCCGTCTTCCTCAATCTGATTGAAAATAGATCAGGAGAAAAAACACCGAAGCCAGCACCCAGAATCTGTTCCTTCTCTAACGCGTCAGCTTCAGAAGGCGTGTGGGGGAAAAATCCTGTGTTCGGGGTCATTAGCGATCCCCACCCCGTGCCGGATACAGACCGACTCCCCTCAATTGTCTAGCTCCCACTTTAGCAGATGAGAAGGACGCGCTCCTTTCATGCAGGCGAGTGGTAATTTATAGGACACGTACATCCATTACCTGATTCTTCATTCCACTGATATTCTTCTGATGGTCTTAATAGACCATAAAGATGGTAATGCCAGGGCACACTGTTAAATGCTCAGCTATTTAGCGCAGCAAGCCCTCCTTGTTTAATAGTCTTGCTCATTTAACACGTACCATTTGTAACCGCGTAAATCTAATTTCGAAGTAGGTTGGAGAAAGTTAAGCCACCTCTGGGAGTCCTGTGCTCACTCCTTCCTGGAGGGAACACCACTAATAACTCGCTTCCCAGCCTCTGAGCGCTGCTGATACAGCCAGGTTCTCGAACGGCTAATGAGCTCGGCCCTTCTTATATAACTTACAATGTGAGGTTCCATTCCTTTCCTTGGCGGGATCCTTTGGAACATCCAGGGGGGCTGACAGTGCCGACATGGTGGACAATCGCCACCGACAGGTGAATACCTGAATGTTTAAGTGCTCATGAGTATATTCTGGCAGCCCCTCCTGGAATTCAGCTGCAGCTTGACAAGTACAAAGTCTAAACGGGGGTCTGTTAAATACTTTGTATCCAAAACAATAACAAACACACAATGATATAAACAGTAAAGATAACAGAAGTAAGGGGAAGGCAGTTTGGCAGGGTGGGGAGTGGGGCAAGGCGGTGTGTGTCCCGAGTGATGGGGTTCCCCTGCAGAAGGCCAAACTGGAGAAGTGGACCTGGTGGCCCCAGGTGGGTCTCGGGATGTGAGAGGCTTTGGAAGACCTCACAGAGCATGTTCAGATAGGGGTTTTAGCTGGAGTGGGTCAGGTGAGTAGAGGGAAGACGCAGGTACTAGCCGTATTAAGTTGTAGGGGGCCGAATTCTACAGTGACCCCCGAAGCCCTACACTCCAGTGTCCTGTGCCTTGTAATGTTCCGCTCAGCCTGAGTGTGGGCAAGGCCTGTGACTGTACTGTGTTAGCAGCCCCATACCTGCCTACTCTGGTGACTGAGGTCAAAACAAGGGAGATTTTGCTGGGTGGGTCTGGCTTCATTAGTTGAGCCCCTCAAAGAAAATGTAACATCAGAAAGATGTCCTCTGTGGTGTTCCCGAAGGAGCAAGCAGCTCTGCTGAGAGGCCAGTGCAGCAGGAGGGGCGGGACCCTACAACCACAGGGAAGGGACACTGGCAGAGAGCTACAGGGAACTGAGGCTGGAGAACAGGGAGCTGGAGAGTCCACTCACACAGCACCTGGTCTGAGCTCCTGGACTGTGAGATGACCGATGAGGGTTGTTTTCAGCTGGTGAGTTTTTGGGTTTCTGTTATGCAACAGTAGAATTCCCATACAAGTTTAGACAATGCAACTAAACCTACATCATAAAATCTCTCTCTACAAGGTAGAGGCCTACTTCAAACATGGAATGTGCATCAAATGACTTATGGGCAAGGTGGTACCATGTGGGGGCTCTTAAGCTTTCTTTACTTGGATGTAGCTGATATTTCTATGATCACTTCCTTATCTTCGTCCATGGTCCTCGTCAAGTGCTTAGGCCAATACCAGTTAGATGAAGGCGATCACCCTTCTACCTACCCACCTGTCCTATACCACTCACCCTCACCTGCATTAGCGTAGATATTAAAATAATAACTAAGGCTGGCCTAACCAGACTCTATTCAAAATGATGTAGCAGTGACGTCCACTAAGGTTTTGTTCCACATTTGAATCTTAAAGACAAGCCTTGATGTCTTTGTCCACGAAGAGGAAGTATTCATGGGGGAAACCTGGCTGTCCAGGTCTCTGGACTCTGCCCATGAGGAATCTGCTTTGCTGGAATTTGCTCTGGCCAGCATCCAGGAAAGAGTTTCCAGCCCGAACACTCAGAAGTTCTTTGCTAGTTCTAGGAAGGTTTATTCAGACGCAGGTCTAGATTCAGGCTGAATTCAAATTCTTACTCTAATGCTCTGCAGCTCAATTTCTGGATTGTCAAAATGTTTGGAGGGGTGACATGATGAAATGAAGCAATTCCATGTAAGCCACTTAGAGTAATACCGAACACTGGGAGATGTTCGTTTTGTAGATCAGCGATGATTCATCAAAAGAGCACACACACAGTAGGGGCTTCTCTGCTGAAGTTGTGAGCAAATTCACCAATGAGTGAAGTGTGTTGGTGGTAACACCAGAGACCAGTCTGTGAATTAAAGGTGAGGATTGTGAATGCCAAGTATTTGGGATAATTATCCCAAGTATAGGGGAGGCCAAGTTATTTCCAAAAGTTGCGTGGCAAGTGAGTTTCAGAGGAAGGGCAAGTGGAGTTTTTGTTTTATTCTGTTTTCGTAGAAGGATTGCTCATGGTCACTATTGTGTGTTCTCCAGATACATCTCATCACACCCAGGTTCAATGTGTCCCTATGTCCAGTTCCCGAAGTTGCCTTGTAGCATCCGGCCCACAGCGGCTGGCTGGACAGTCACAGTTGCATCTGTTACCCAACCTCTCCTGAAATGTAGACTTCATCCTCACTCATTTATTCAAGCCCAGGCTCGCAGCCTCACCGCCATTCCATTTCATCCCATCAACATTACATTCCACGCTCTAATTTTTTATGTACTCGTGTCATACTGCAACCCCCAGAGGGCGATCTTATTTCCAGTCCCTTTAGGGAGGGGGCAACTCAGACTTGCCATTCTGTCTCATCGATAGAATAAATCACACAAACTGAATAGACCCAGGGAGATGACAAAAGCCAAAGTCAAAATGTATTTTGCCCAAAGTCATTCTAGACCAAAGACAATTCACAGACAGTGAAATGAATATTTTTCCTTTAGTTTTATGATCTGAAAGATTTATGGACCATGACTTTAAAAGCCTATTTAAGTTATGTACAAGAATGTCCTGATTTTTAGATGTATGCTGAAGAATTTAGAAACGAAGTGTTATGATGTCTGCAACTCACTTTCAACTGTGTCAGCAAAGCACACCCATGGTGCCAGGAGGGACGGGCATGCAGAGAGCTCCTTGGGCCAACAGTCGACCACTGTGGACTTGGGGGGAGGCTCGAGTGTCTCCCAGTTCTGCAACCTTCTGCACACATGCAGATTTTCATAACATAACATTGCAAAGCAATGTCAGCTGGGTTTCATTTCCATTTTCCACATCCAAAGGAGTATGTACTCTCCTTTCGATCTCAAGCCTAACCATTCTGATGCATGGGACACTTTCCTACTGCCTCCTCCCACCATCCAGCTCTCTTTTACATTTTACTCTTTCGTCCTCTTATCGCTGTGTTATCCAACTCTTTTCTTCTCAGAACATGGATTTACTTCCGGCTTTTCGTGTAATTTTGCATTTAATAATAGGCAGATTTCCTTGTCTGTTTCTTTTCACTGATGTCTCATTTAATGAGTCAAAAACTCCCTAGTCTCTGAGATTAAGTCCACCCAGCACTCAGTTACCCACGAGTTGGGGTTGGCTCTCTCTTTTCCCTACCAGGCAGCCACCAGATGACTTTGCATTTAGCGACAGGGCCCAGAAGTTACATGGAATTAGCTCCAACTCGATTTGGCTCGCTTTGATCTGAGCCTCTTAACATAATTTTCAAGTGTTTGACCCAATCAAGATCATCGAGTGGAAAATTTGAGAAAATCTGATTACAGAAGGTTTTTTTCCTTAAAAGAAAATCAAAAGAACTATGGGGAGAGGTTTAAAGAAATGGTGTCTCCTGGGGACATGGCTGTGACTCAGACAAGACATGTCAGAGGCAACTGGCCAGAAAGGCAACAGGGCCACCGGGGAGAGGACAGGGCTGAGCGCACAGAGGACACCGACCCCACAGAGAGACGCGCGAAGGGGCTGATGGTCCCGCCAGCATCTCGCTTCTCAGAAGAGCTACCTCTCTGAGGTGTCTGCGTTGATGATGGTGGCGTAGGGTTCCCGGCTTATCAGTGGGGAAGTTTTTGACCAGAGGAAGTTCTCCTGAAGATTTACTAATTCTGTGACCTTGGGCAAGTGATTTACTTATCTGAACTGTTTTTGTCTGTTAGTAAAATAACCTGAAATACTTTCATTGTGGAACCAGAAGGACAGTGAGTTAAGTATGTTAATTCCCTGGCTCAAAGGCATTGCTATTGTTGCAATTAGTACTTAGTTCTGAGGACACAGAAATCTGGCTTGGGAATTGCTATTCAGATCACAGATACTGGCTCCAACGTCACTTATGTAAAGAAGGCTTACATGGCCCCCCTCAACCCCACATCTTCAGGAAACTCAGCTCCATATTGGTGGATTTCCCATCCCATGTCATCAGAAACATGTACTTTCATCCCTGTTACTTCTCAGTGTCTGATCACATGCACACACACGCAAACACACACACTCCATTAAACAAGCATAATCTACTCTTTTCTCTTTTATATTGAAATATAAATTACATATAATAGAAATCGTTCCGGCATACAGGTCTATAGTTTTTGAAAAATACAGCCAAGTGGCCACCACCAAAATCAAGACAGGTTCATCGCTCCCAAATTCCTTCATGTCCCAATGGAACCAACCCTTTACCCCACCCCCAATCTTTGCCAGTCATTGACCTGTTTTCTGGTTGTAACAGACAAAATGCCACATAGATGAAACCAGGAAGTCCACAGGCTTTTGAACACAGTTTCCCTCACTAAATAATGCATTTTAGATTCATTTGTGCTCTTGTATGTATGAGTAGTTTTATGATTTTCGTTGCTAAGTAGTATTCCATGGAATGGATCTGCCAGTTTGCTAATCATTCATTCACTTTAAAGTATCTCATTCTTTCCAGATTTTGGTGATTATAAATAAAATTACCAAACATTCATGTAATAGTATTTGTGAAATTAGCATCCTTTTCACTTGGGGAACTATATAGAAACTGAAGGTAGGCAGAGGCCCTATCTGCAGTATCTTATTTCTTAAAGCAAAGAAGCAATATCTAAAGCAAATATAACAATAGCTTGACAAATGTGAGTAGCAAGAATATAAGAGCTCTTTACCATATTCTATACACTATATATGTTGAAGACTTTCTATTAAAAAATAAGCTTGGTGGGTTAGGCAGTATGAGTCAACTCAATAATTCAGAAGATATAGGTCCTGTTGACTATGTTCATTTATACATGTAGGCTTTGTCACTGTGATAACATTCTTTCCCACTTAAGGATACTAAAAAATGTAGCCACTCCACTGAAATCTCTTAATGATTCTATAATTAGAAATGAACCAACCTCATCTAGAGCTGACAAGGAAGCTCCTTGAGACGATGTAGATGTGTTTATGGTCCACCTTCAGCCACTCCTGAACCCCACATAGATGCCACAAGTTCCCTCCTCCTCCAACCCCTTTTGTGGTGACCTCCACCCCCGTCTCCACTGCACTCACTCGCTCACTTCTCTCACTCGCTCACTTCTCTGCCTTCCCACTTGTACTTCTAAAAGGAGCTTTCCAGGGAGGGCAGAGAATTTCCAAGGCACCAGCCTCTCATGAACACAGATCACGACAGAACCCCATGAGCCCCATCCCTGCTGGGGAGAGGAGGCAGATTCCAGGCAAGGAGGGAGGAGACAGGGAGCCTTGACAGCAGGGTGGAGGAGGAGACTCACATCTCACCACATCATCCTCAGGCGGCAAAGAGCCAGCGCATCCCCACCAGCCATCTAGAAGGTGATAGTGGGGACACTTCCAGGCAGAAGCACTTTTCATAAAGTGCCTTTGGATTAGGTTTCAGAAAATGGCATTAGCTGTGGTGGTGATAAATGGTCTTTTAAGCCTACAAAGCATTCATCAGCTTAGCACTCAGGCCCTTCAGGTAAAGCAAAGAGAGAACATTGACTGGGAATGTGAAATATGGGGCAGTTCACCGTCCACTAACTAAAATGTTTCATCTGGTAATCACTCTGGAGCAAGATTTATTTTGGGTTTCACAAACATCTTTTTAATTTAAATTAGATTTAAGGGATCCTCTCCCTCCATCCTCTGACTTCTCAGAATTTAGCATGGGCTGCCTTCTTTTTTCCATTAACCCTCTCCTCATCATCCTCCAGTCAAGTGTTTTCAAAGAGAAAATTAAAGGGGGAGATGTGCAATTGTCACTAGCTCCACTGGAAGTTTGGGGTCAGTTTTGTGGGAAGTAGTCTGGGACTTCTTTCACTGAAGGGATTCTGACAATTACAAGCAATTGGAATCTCATTCTTCCCAACCTAGTTCACTGCTTCGACTTATGCTGGGAAGCTTGGCGGGGACAGTCTATTCCATGTGGGGCCTTTTTTTCTTTTTGCCCATTCTGCCAAGTCAGTCCTATATGCCCCATTCTACCGCACAGCACTCTCTGGTTCCTTCCTGAAGGTGTTATTTTCTTCCCACAGGCCCACCACCAGCAGCATCACCTGCGAGCTCCCTAGCCCCTGTTGGACCCTCTCAGCTGAGAATGAGGCCCTTAACCAGCGCTAAAATCTGGCACACAACAGAGACCAGCTAAACACTAGGTGAGCCAATGAAGCCATCTTCCTTGTGTAGTTTGAATACTGAGAGAGTAAGAAAGAAAGGTGGCCAGGGGGCAAGCTAAGACTCCAGAAGGAAGGAAAAGAGAACAATAAGATGACTGTATCCCATGACAAAACTAATTGAACACCACATTCTAGATAATAAGACATGACTCAAGAGGAAATCTCGAAAGGGGTAGAGAATCTTGAAGATAGAAAACACTCTCGCCATGGCATGTTGACAAGTCTTAGAAATAGAATCATTTCTTAAGATTACTTACTGTGTACCCTAAACAATTACATTTCATTTCTGAATGCAGTCTTTTCAATGTCCTTAAAGCAACTTCAATATAACAATGCTTTGAATTGAACTCCAGGTTAAATTTGAATCTCTCTTTCTCCAACACTCTCTGTCTGCTTAGACATTGAGAATGTCCTTGTTCTTCATCAAATTTACTCAAGCACCCCATTTCTTGGAGGGCCCACTTTGGAAACCCACAAAGGATGGCTCCTGGCTCCTGTTTGTGTGTTTTAGATAAAAATTATCTGATGTTGGGATCGAATTCATCGAGAAATCCCCTCTTCTTCTCTCACTTTTGAAGGGATTTACTGAGGGGGTGAATTTATAGGCATTGCAACACCTTCTGTGATCACCATCCACACCCAGGGGACCTGCTTCTATTTGCTTCTGGACTTCTGCATCACTCCATCATCAGCATCAGATGTGTACGTAAAATCAAATAGAATTTTGATTTGTGAGGATTCTGAGACGAAGTTGTTCACCTACGAGCATTTCTTTTTATCTCCCCTTCCAGGTTAACCCTTATTACTGCTCCTTTTGTCACTGCGCCAGCTCTATGCCAGGCCGCATGCTCAGTGCCAGGTGCCCACAGAACCATAGTGCCAGGGGTGGTTCTGTAGGACTTGGGTTTAGGTCTTCTTCCCCTATGTAAATCTCATCAGCTCCCTGTGCAAATCTCCAGTGAAATACAATCTAATATTTAAAAAGAAAACAAGACACTTTGCTACGAAAACACAGCCTTACGATAAATCCCCACCTGCTGTTACAACAGGGTCTTTTGCAAATTCAGGAACCACCTCTGAGCACACATATCGACAAAACATGGTAGCTGACCCCAAAGGGCCGGGCAGGCTGTGCCAGGGCCTGCAGGACCAGACGCACCGGGAGCTTGGTGAGCAGAGAGAAGGTGCTCCGTGCTCCCCTAGTGAGACAATAGAGAAGATGCCTTGGAAAAACGCCCTGATCTCAACAGCGACTTTGTGCACACGTGAAAACCACCGTGTGCCCCCGGCATTTCCGCTGAAATGGAGGGCACCATCCTATCCCATCCAGGCTATAACAAAGCACCCTGGACTCAGGGGCTTATAAACAACAGCCGTGTTTTACTCAAATTTCTGGAGCTGGAAGGCCAAGGTCAGGGCACCCACCGGTCTGTTTCTGGTGAACCATCTCTTCCATTAGCAAGGTGTCGACTTCACCCTGTTGTGAGGGGGAGGGCAAGGAAGCTCTCTGGGGCCTCAAGGGCACCAATCCATTCATGGGGGGCTCCACCCTCATGACCCAATCACCTCTTAAAGGAACCAGTTCCTAACATCATCCTAGTGGGGGCTAGAAACTCAACCTATGAATTTTGGGGGGCCACAGACTTCAGACCATAGGAGTGTTTAATATGATCCCACAAATGCCATCCTGGACACAAATGTCCATGCTCACTGTGGCAAAAGATGTTCTCAGGATGCTCCTTAAGGACTACTTCTCACTGCCCCAAAATCCCCTCTTGGGGACACTCCCTTCTGCCTTCTGCTCCCATAGAGACACACGTCATGTCCAAGTAGCATCACCCCCCCAGTCCAATCCTGGGATGTGGACCTAGCATTAACCACAGGACCAGTGAAGGGACTTGCTGCTTCGGATCTCAGCCAGTCTCTTTCCTGTCTGCAAATTCAACACAGGCAAGCAAGTCATGGTGTCTAGAACAGTGCTACGTGGTGGGACTTTCCATGATGGTGGTCACATCCCATCTGGAGCCACCAGTCACGTGCCGGGTGGCTCCTGAGCACATGAAATATGCAAGGATATTGTCAACTTTATTTATTTTGATGAATGTAAAATCAAGGTTAAACATCATAACAGCACAAGGGATGACTCCTCCAAGAAAGCCAAGCACTCAAGAACATTCCAGAGGGGAATAGATGTTGCCAGAGGAATCCCTCTCTCCCTCCTTCTCTCCTTCTTCTCCCTCCCCTCCCTCTCCAGTTCTTCTTTCCCTTCCTCCTCCTCCTACTTCTTTCTCTCTGACACATTTCACAACCTTCAGGGACCAAAGGGTTAATTCCCAAATAGCCCCAGCAAGGGCATCTGAGATCTTTGTCTTGCCAAATAACTGCCTCCATGCTGAATTTGCAGCAAGGTTTCCTTCTTCCTCTGGCGCGCTGAACAAGGTTATTAAGAGCTCCTTTCAAGCTCTCCCTTCAGGAACCTCTACAAACAGCTGCACTAAAAGGAAGAAGGAAGAAGTGCTAATGCATCTGGAACCTTCTAGCAGCCCCAGGCTGGACCTGGGCAACCTTGAGGTGGAAGCAGCAGCAGGCAGGGCAGGTTGGAGGCCTGAAGAATTTCAGCAAAGCTCACTTCTCGTTAGAGACCCACCAAGGACTGTCTGTGTAGCTATCTCAGGGCCAGAGAAGAAGATGGATTTGCTTTACCGCGATCAGGAGAAGGGACGCCGATTTCGAGGACTCTGCTGGCTGTGAGGACTTCTGCTGGACTTGAAGATGCACGTGCTCCCACAGGTGCTCACAGCCCTGGGCCTGAGTGCTTTGCTGGGGATGCATAAATCCTCATAGGACAGTAACAAGAACAGGAGCCAGGAAACAGGCAACCGGTGCAAAGAACGTCAGCTGGTGTAGATCTCAGCTTTGCCAACTCACCGTGCGATTGGGAGAACTCCCTGGCCCGCTCTGGCTCCACTTCCTTTATCTCACAGGTGAGAAAGCTGGACCAGGTCCAGGCGGGAAAACATTCTCATCTCGCAGGTCAGCTCGTGATGGTGTTGAGAAGGACTCAGAGGCCATGTCCTCGCTCTTCAACAAAGAGTTCGGCAGCCAAGTTGTATCATTCACCACAGCTGGGGTGGGCAGAGGGCTAATGACACATCATTCGCATTTATTGCCCCTGGAGAAGATGGTCTGTGCATCCCTTCTAGAAGGGAAAACTGTTATTTCAGCACTAATATTTTCCTTGATGCTTAAGACCAGATCATTATTGTTACCCAGTCATGTCAAGCCTTAGCTCACCTCCGCCTTGTGAAAACAGCATTACAGACAGCTCCTGGACATCAAGGTTAAAACACAGATAAAGCACAGGACTTAGACACAGTTGTCAGCTCCCTCCACGATGAGCTGTGCTGACATTCAAAGACGGTGTGAAGCCACCGCCTTGGTCTTGCTGGTACTTTTCCTCCTCCCACAACCCCTGCCTGAGCATCCATCCCTCCCCCAGACGCTGGGAGCCACACCTGAGCCACTGCAGAGCTTCTGGGCAGGGTCTGATCAAAGCCAGGCTTTTCGGTGCATTGTGCTCTGTTCAGATAAGCTGTCACCGTTCTTTTTCTTTTCCGCAGTTTAGAGGAAGTGCTTCTTTGCACAGCAGAATTCCATTCAACAAACACTTTCCAGTATCAGTTGTGGGCAGCTCTGGTGCTAAGTGCAAGAGAAAAATAAAGATGAATAAGACAGCGTGTGTGTTCCTGAAAGGGTCACACGCTGGTGAAGGAGAGACTTGGATACAACCAGAGTAATAAAAATCAGCCTGGGGTAAATACTTTAAAAGAGGTATTCAAACAGAGAACACTCGGAGAGTGGGAGAGAGAAAAGGACATTCTGGACGAGTCGGCTTTGGGTAGGCTTCCAAAGGCTATTTGAGTTGGCAGTGAGGTGTAGGCTTGGGGGAGGGGTGAGAATGGGGCTTTCCAGAGAAAGCAGCCAATATGTGCAAAGTGCAGCGGGCAGAGGAGCAGGGGGTGCCTCGGGCGGGGGTGGGGATGAGTGGTCCAGAGTGGAACGATGGGACGTCTTGTACAACAGCAGAGGAAGGGCGTGGAGACGGATGTCGGGTCAGAATTGGGAGGGCCTCGAACATTCCAGTTTGCAACGATGCTATGGAACAGTTTGTGTGCGCGACGGTCAGCCCCGGGGCACGTCGCCGGGCCGCCCTCCAGACACGTCGATAAGCAGCTCGCGCGCAAGGACCAACCGCAGCACAGACAAGCCTCAGTGCAGACATGAGGAGGAGGGCCGCAGCGGTGTCTGAGGTCCAGTCGGGACTCTAGACAGGGGTTGATGGACAGCTGGGAGGCGGGACGCAAGGTTTTCCGGCACTGAGCACAGCTTGAGGAGAGGCTGGAGTCAGGCTTTCTTGCACATCTGGAACTGGGCTGAGTTAGGAAGGGGCAGCACGGAGAGGCAGCCCGGAGAGTCAGCCCGGAGGACTGACGGAAGCAGCAGCTGGAAGACTGGCTCGGCCTCAAGGATGAAAGGGGCCACTTACCTTATTAGAAAGTGAATTAGGAGGGGGAGGGCTGAGGGCAGACGGGAGCACGGGGGACTGAGGTGATGGTGCGCTGGTGATATGGGGATGGGGGTTCCATGGGGATTACAACTGATGTCAAATATATATAAAGGAAAAATATATTTTAAAAAATGAATTATAAATGAAAAAAATGGCAATGGAGGATTTGATCGCACCCAGAGTGCCCATTTAGAGGCCGTGACGTGTGGCACACAAGCATCACTCCGCACTGGCAGGCCTCATCACCTGGAGGTCGGTCGCTTTCCTCCTTGGCTTCGCGGTGCCGTGCGCACGGACGCCGTTGTGTTCTGGCGTGAGACCCTCGGTCACCCGGCCCAGTGGCGAGCAGCGGGTGGCGCTTGATGACCCGGATGCTCAGTGTCACAAGCCACGTGGCCGCGGGGCACACACGGTGATGGAGAACGTGAATGCCGCCAGGGAGGTCAGGAGCTGGACTTACACTTAGTTTACGTTTGAACGTAAATAGCCAGAGGCGGCTGTGGCTGCCGCGTTGGTTGAGCTGCAACACGAACACCCGAGCTAGGAGACCTGACACAGAGTTTTCGCCATTTGGGGCTTGGCCTGAGATGCTGGTTGAAACTGAGGCAAAGGCAGGGGTTAGCGCATGGTTGTGCGCTCGCATCATCCAGAGACCCCTTCGCGGGCTGGGACAGCGGGGGCTGCCTTTAGGGCTGATCGCAGGTGCCCTGGTGCTGTTCTGTGGCTGTAGGGACACCCTCGCAGCAGGAGGCCAGGAGGGGCGAGGCAGGCAGGACACGAAAGCACTTCTGGCCAGTGGTTTCTAGGCAGGTGAGCCGGTCTGTTCTGTGCCTGCCAGGAGTGGGTGGTTTGTGGCAGGGCGATGCTGGCGACTCCTGCGGGAACTTTCCATGGAAAGAGAAAAGCAGACTGTTAATGGAAATATGTATGTTTGGGTTACATGTGTAATACCTATATATTCTCTGCTTTCCAAGAAGGCCTAAAAGAGATGGAATAGATTTTAGGAAATGTAATTGTTTTGTTACCAAGCTCTAGTGAGGAGAGAGAGAGAGACAGAGAGAGACAGAGGGAGACAGGGAGAGAGAGTTAAATAAAAATTGCCTGCAAAAGAGCTGGGCGAGAGAAGCACATCTGAGAGATTCCTACCCTAGTCAGACTCACTTAGCCCCTTAATCCCTTACACTGGCAGCTGAATCCCAAGGACGAGTTCTGGTGCACAGAGAAGCAATAAACAAACACAGCGCAGGGCTCCAGGCACTGTGGAAAAAAAGTCACCCAATGCTTGTAAATAGATTGCAATAAAACAATAGCGACGGAACGTTTAGGGGGAGAGCTCGTCCACCGAGAGGGGCTCTGGCTGGTGGTCTTTAAGCTGCAGGAACAAAGAACATTGAAATGGACTCCGACGAAGCCTTTAAAGACAACCATCTTTTGAAGGCTTATTAATCAACCTCTTGGGCAGAATACCAGAAAATTTTTACTGGAGTGAAGGCAAAAACAAATAATAAAAATATAGTCGATCAATCACCCAGGAGATATGTGTTCCAGCGTCAACAGGCCTTTTTCCTGCTTTATTTTCCTTTATCTGCAGCGCTAGGACTTCTGTCTTTCAGAATCTAGAAAAGAAGAATGGAAAGGCACAGTTTGCTGTGGACAGATTCTGGAGTTCTCCTTCCCGCTGTCCAAACACCTGATTCCTCAGTGGGGCCTGTGGGATTCTGACTTAACCTCCCCACAATTTGGCAGGGTGTAGGGTGGGGTGCATGACTTATGCTGACCCCAAGGGGTCATTTCAAGCCTACTGGCCATAGCAATGGCTTCATCTTTGGCTTAGGATAGAATCTGGTCTTTTTTGTTACACTGGTCATCAAATTTCCCTTATTATGAGGTCATTTCTAGTAAGTTCTCTATTATTCATCCCCAAAGAATCTGGATAATGTAGTACCACATGTCAGCGTCCAGGTACTGAGGTGCACTGCCTGTGTCGGTTTCCTGATTCTGCTGTAACAAATGACCACAAACTCAGTGACGTCAAACACAGTCTATTATCCTACCTGCCATACCTGGGACTCTGATGCTGTCTCACCAGAGACACATTCTTCTGGAAGCTCTGGGAGACAATCCCTTTCCATGACTTTCCACCTTCTGGCGGCACCCACACTTGTGGGCTGCTCCTCCATCTTCTAAGGCAGCAACGAAGCATCTCTGTCACCCCACTTCTCTCTGGCGCACAGACACTTCCCTCTTTTAAGGACACTCTGCTGGGCCCACCTGTTTTTATTGGGCCCACCTGGAAAATCTGAGGGATAATCTCCACATTGCAAGGTCAGTTGCTTAGCAACCTTAACGGCTGCAGATGGCTGCAATTTTAATTCCCCTTGGCCACGAAGGTAATATATCCACAGGTTCTGGGGAGCAGCACATGGTCGTTGGGAGGAAGGCAACCTGCCCACCACATTTAAATCAGCCAGGCCTTTCCTCACATCACACTAGCTGCCTCCATGTTGACTGGAAAGGCAGCTGGGCCATAGAGACTTGGGGTCAGATGAAGTTCACTTTAGGTCTGTTTCTTATGAAGCTTGGTGATTTGATGTTGCCCTTTTGGCATGTCTGCACTGCAGCCTCATGTCAATATTATTTTAGGAAATTTAAAAAATGTATTGTGTGTTAGGAATTAAGACATCTCTGCCTCCACCCAATCTCTCAGCCCTAGACGGAGGGGAGGGAAGCAGTGGTGGGGTGATGGAAAGGAGTGGGGTGATCCTCCGTGCGTGAAGGGGGGCATTCCCACACTGTGCAGAACCAGAAGGTTATGCGATTTCCTAGACCCTCTGTAGCGGCAGGAAGGTGGTGCTGGAGGCAGGTTCAGGATGGTTCTGGACAGACGGGTCAAGGAAGGAGAGTCTTGGAGCCCTCGGTGGCTTTTCATGCTTTTATCAGTACCAGGTACATGGCAGGCAGGTACATGGCAGGCAGGGGTGCCGGGGGGCCGGGAGGCTGGCAGGCCGCCCAGCCCCCAGCGCATCTCACCCTCTCGGGTGCTTCCTCTCTCTCTGCTGCTGCTGCTCGTCAGTACTGTTGGTCCTGTCGGTCCTTGCAGTTCTGTCTGTCGATTCTCACAGTTCTCACAGTTCTGGCGTCCTCATGACACCGCCCATTTATGCCCGTGTCCAACACAGGTGCGCCCACTTGCGCATGCCCACCCTGGAATGCTCACAGCACCGCAGGTGTCCATCATTGCAGAGGTGGGCGGGTGGAAAGACCTGATCAACCTGTACCCTTCACCCTCTTTAAGCAAAGGAAAAGAAAACTGTAGGCAAAGATGTGTTACAAAAACGAAGATTTACGTAGGGTGATAACATTCGTTGCAACAAATAACAAATTTGGTCAAACTGATAAAAAGCACAAACATCACAAAATCTAGAAAAATGATATAATATTTTCTCTTTATGATCCTATGGGTTTTTTTTGGTGTACCTTTTAGTTGCATACTCTTTGATTGATTTTTCATGGGATAATAGTTTTATAGTGTTTTTCATAGGAAAAAATAGATAATCACTTTGATTGGGATGTTTTTCTATGATCACTGATGATTGTGTTTCCTAAAAGAGGTGATGTCACATACATTCTCAGTGTGTTACTGTTGCAGATTTGTGGCTTAAAAACATAAGACTTTTTAATTCTACTTAATATGATTTCTATTTTTAAAAAAGAAAAGTAAGGAGCCTCCCCAGTAGCCTAGGGGTTAAGTCTCAGCTCTATCTCAGGCCTGAATTTGATGTCCAGCCAGGGAGCTGAGCCACAGGGTGCAGCAGACCTCTCCTGTCTCCTGCTACTCCCCTCAGCAGTGTATTTCTGTCGATCTGCCTATTCTGCTCCCTACTCTGTCTCTGGTGAGTCCTCTCATCCCCTGTACCTCTGGCCTGCACCCCAGTTCTTCTATGTGAAAATTCAAAAAATAATAAAGAGAAACATGGAACATTGAAAATTGTCTCCACTGTATATTTCAAGTCTGTTATTGCTGGTGGGCAATTGCATGATGAGTAGTTATCAGTGAGAACAGATCAGTGACATACAGTTGTACATTTGTCAGATTTAGAAGAATTTCCCACAAACTTGCTTCTACCTCTGGCACCTCAGGCCTGGCTTCTCCCTAACTACTTGGCTAGTTCCAGGGTTGAAAGCTCTAGGATTCAGGTTGGTCATAATATAACTTCTGGCTTATCTTCATCTCACGGCTCCCTGAGGCACACAGAGCAGAATGAGTTTGTCATGCAGTGGGTCTTCACTGCTTGGTATTGTCCCCAGGTCCTGGAAACTTTGACTTCAATGACACATCATATAATGAAACCAGGTCCTCAAGATGCATCGTTCTGTTCCATGGGTCAAGGAAGTCTTTTTTCTTCATGCTGTCATAAAAAACAACGGACAAAATGGCAGACGTTATTCAACAACTTGCTGTGTACCTCGAAGACTTCCCTATCCTGGGATGGAGCTGTGGCTTAATTTTCCATGGAGCGACTGAAAAATACAGCACACTCAATCCAAACTAAATGTACTCCCAAGGCCAGTCCTCCTGGATGGGCCCCCAAATGCTTATGCCAGAGGGATAGTACCTAACGCAAGGGGTAAGCGCTGCAGATGCCAGTGGAATGGAACCAATAATCTTGACTGGAAGCAGGTAGACTATCTTGCCTTTAACATTTTTTTTGGAAAAAAATAGTAAGTCATCATCCCATGAACGCAGCCAAGGTGTTCCAGGTTTTGGGAAGAGCCAGTAGAATAAAGGGTCTGGACTGTGAGGGAGATTTGGGAAGCCCTTCACAGAGGTGATTCAAGACGAAGGCGTGGAGGTTTGTGTTTCAGGCATTATGTGATAAAGTGAAAATTTGGGGACTGCAATTTATTTTATAGGCTGAGTCAAGACCTCTTGCACGTAAATCCACATGACATGGTCTGGAGCAGTGTTTTATTCTCATTTTCTAAGGTAGTTTAGCATTTTCCACTATCACAACCTTCCCACATCCACAATCCCATCAGAAACCTGTTCTCTTCTTTAAAAAAAAAACTCTCTTTTTTTGGTGAATTATCTTACATTAAGGTCACATTTGTTCACAGCATTGTGTATGGTGCAGGAAACCCGGTTCACCCCTTTTCAGATGTATGCCACCACACCACACCCACCATCAAAGCCCCCATAACCTTCCACCACCGAGTCTCGGGCCCTCCAATCTAATCCTCACCCTCTTCTATCCCCCATGGGGGCCTCAATTCTAGAGCTCTCGTGTTTGTTTTGATTGACTTAGTCTGTTCCTTTGTTTTGTTTCTCTGTATTCCACATGTGAGTGAAATCATCTAGTCTTCCTCCTCCTCGCTTATTTTGCTGAGTCCCATCCCCTCCAGCTCCATCCTTGCTTCCTCAACTTTGTCCACAGCATCTGGCCTCTCTTCAGGTGCTCTGAATAGGTGCCATTTACGTAATAAAAATGGCGCTGTGGTGTGTCATGCCAACCAATGAGAATTTATCATTGCACCAAGCAGGTCTTTTAGGATGAGCTTTCTTCCAAGACTGGGTGGGATTTTTCACCCTGTCCATCAGGGGTGAGCAGACTCGCTCTGTAAGGAGACTGCATAGGTTAAAATCAAGAATCCTCCCCACTAGATGCAAAATATATTATCTTTCACTAAATATGTCCACAAAACTGTCCTTTATCTAATACATTTCTCCGGAGTGCCTACTACGTTGTGATGTCTGCGAAAAATAGTGAGAAGACAACAAAGAGCAAAATAAAAAACTGGGAAAGGCTTTGACATGAACCGAAAAGATGGGTGGGTGTCATGTCTGGCTGTCTCCCCTGAATTATCTCAGTCATTTTCTGTCTTTAAGCTATTTTACGGTTCTGTAAATTGTGGAAAACTGATAGCAATGCAAATGATTCTTGTTCATAGAAATGCAAATTCCGCCCCATGGAATGCAATTGATTCTTGCCCTGTGGATATTGGCCCATGTTGCCAGTTCCGTTTGTTTGTACCTTTGCTTAACATTCCTGCTACCTACATGTTTGTGTGCTCTTTGGGTTCTCCTTTGAACCATTTGTCAACATCTTACTGGTTCCCTCATTAGTGAAAGAGCTAAGTAAAAATGGTTGAGATGTGTTCTTCTTATGCTTGCAAGAGCCACAATTTTACTGTTTTTCAAGGTTTATCGCACGTGGGCCTGATGGAAGTCACAGCCCGAATAGACGTGAGCAATGGCACTGCCTCCAACAGCCCATCAGTAGGCTCTTCAGAGACCCCGGAAGTCCAGAACAGGGCCTTATCCTGTCTTCTTGATCAGCAGTTTCCCACAGAAGTGACACTTGAGCACATCTAGGAGTTTACAGAGTGTGTATAGGAGAGAGAAATTCAGGACCAAGCTACCCTGTCATGCCAGAGGCTCAAGATTATTTTTCCCAGAAGGAGATTTGTAGTCCTGGGGGAGTGTGGGC
Organism: Galemys pyrenaicus; assembly: GCA_019455555.1. Lineage (NCBI taxonomy): Eukaryota > Metazoa > Chordata > Mammalia > Eulipotyphla > Talpidae > Galemys > Galemys pyrenaicus. The sequence goes on from JAGFMF010011768.1 coordinate 1,813,556, forward strand.
TTTGGACAATAATTCAGAGAAGCTGAAAGATTTGGCAGCTGCCATAGTCTGTGCTTCTTGATAAGAGAGGCTGCCAGGGAACGGTCTTCAAATGGGCTCGGCCAGGGACTTGGAGAGATGGGAGCCCAGAACCTCGGGGCTAGTTACCTCGCACTTCTCTTTCCTGGGATGAATGTCCCGACCACTCACTTTGAAGATCAAACATTCTCCTTTGAAACAGTCACTCCAGGCCCTACTTGCGATGCCTCATTTTAGAAAAGTAGGGCCATTAAAAGAGCAGGAATCTGCCTTTTCTCTCTCACCCATGTGGCCTTTAAAACTATTTTTCATCAAACCTGTGGGCTTTTAATTAGCATCATTTCACAGTTCCCTGACTTTGTATTCTGCTGCCGGGCTTCAGGTCCGTTCCTATGCAGACATTCTTAGAGGAATGTCACCCTTGGGTGCCTGTCCATTCTATGCTGCATTGTGTCTGGACCGCAGGCCATCTCCGCGTCCTTCTGGAGCAGCAGCCCTGCCTCCCTCTCATATTCTTACCCCGAAGGACTAGCAGTGGCCAGCTTTCCCCCAGCTCTAAGACAATTTTAGCTGAGCCCAAGGAGAGGGCAGAGAGGAGGGTGAAATACCAACTACAGTGTCTCTTCTTGATCCTTAAGAACAAAAACAAAACCTCTCAATTGACGCCTGCCTATGTTTCGTGTAAGTAACTCTTGTCAGAGGAAGCTGCTCAGCTGACGGTATTTACTCAAGAGGAACACAATCCGGTGAAGAAATTCAAGTGAAGATTTGACTGTCGGCACATACTGGCATGGAGCTGTCCCGATGGGCCAAGGGAGGGAACTCACAGCCCTGAAGAATCTCCTTCATAGATCACTAGTGAATTCTCCGTCGGTTTCGCTGGCCCTGCCGCGCAAGTCTTTGTCAAATGGAGCTGCTTCTCAGTAATGTGGGCATCTGTGCCTTCCAGGGTCCCTTTGCCCAACTCAACATCTGCCTTCAGAACGTTCACCATTTGGTCTCTGCAAGTACTAACACCTACGCGCACAGGAGACCCTCAGACCGTCCATGCCCCGAAAGACCCCAGGGATAAGAGTCTATGTTGGTTCTGTACTTGGCAATCACAATAATAACAGTGTCCTACCTTTACAAAGTCCATGTGCTAACCATCATACCAAATATTCACAGAGATCATTTCACTTAGTGTGCCCAAATGCCCTGTGAGATCCCTTACACTGCCCCAGACAGAAGCAGCGCCACACAGGCTCAATGGTTTGTGCACAGCCACACCAAGACTGGCATCCAGACTTGGTGTGTCTGACTCCAGCATCCGCTCTCTGGGGTTCTCTCCCAGCACTCTCTTGGTTAACTCATGTGGCCAGCGCTATAGGGGTGGCAATCTTTCACATTGTCTTAAGCTCTGAAAAGGGCTTCTCAACCAGTGAAGTGATTAACCTATGGCTTTGGGTTCAACTATCTCTTCAAAGTAGAATTACTCAGAGCTTAGAAAAATCCCTGCCTGGGTTTATCCCCTATGAGAAGGTTTTCATTTACTTGCTCCAGCGTTGGGGCTATGCTTAACTTCACTATGCAAAGATGGGCATGTTGGCTCCAAATCTTTGCATCAAAATCCTTCAACACTATCCCAGGGTCAGAGATGCAGATTTAGGTGGGATTGGGTGGGTTGTTCACACACCTGGCATAGGAATCCCCTCCAGGGTCACCTGTCACCACTTTCTCTGTCTTCAGAGGTACAGAATGCTTATGGTATCTGTCACGAGGGCATCATGTCTCTGGTCTGTGTATAAAACACCCTCCTTCCATTAAGTGGGTTCTGGCTCATCTGTGGTATCTATGAAAGTCTTTGTAAGGTCTTCCCTAATGGCACAGGGGTTAAGGCACAGCACAACGAAGCTATCTGCAGCTACTGCAGCACGAGTTCGATCCCTGGCCAGGGAGCTGACCCACATGGCGCAGCAGACCTCCCTGTCTCACCGCTGCTTCCCATAGCAGTGTATTTCAATGCCTCTTCTATTCTCCCCTCTGTCTCTGGTGAATCCTCCCACCACCCTCTTCCCACACCTCTGGCCTATACCCCAGTTCTTGTGTGCATAAATAAATAAAATAAAATAAATCTTTTAAAAAAAAGTCTTTGTAAGAAGTGGGAGGGTCAGATAAGGAAAGAGAAGGCAGTGTGAGGTCAGAAGCACAGAGAGGAGCCATGTGAAGACAGCTGGACAAAGCAAGGAAACAGATCCTCCTCTAGAGTTTCCAAAAGGAAGTAGCCATGTCCACACCTTGACCTTAGCTCTGATATCAGTCTGATCTCTGGAACTATAAGACACTCGAGTTTTTTTAAGGTGCTAACTCTGTGGCCATTGACTTATTGTAACAATAATAAGGAACTGATGCCACAAAGCAGAACGCACCATGATGAAGAGTTTTGTTCAAGAAGAATGAAAAGCATCGTAGCCTTACAAACTAGGGGGTGACCACAGATATGAAACTTGACTGTGGCAGTAGAAGAGCAGGATCAGCTGCTCCCCTAGAGCTGAGAGGAGAGGCAGTTACAGATGTGGATGTGTGTGGGGGGTGCCCAATAGAGTGATCCACCATTTCCATTTGTGAAGGGCTAAGGGTATTCCCCAGGTGCTTATTTTCTATTTTTAGGTGGAGATGGTCCAGGCAAACCATTGAGGGTTATCTGGGGACCCAGGAAACTCCTGGATCATGGGACTTACACTTCTAGAATTGGGAACTTCCTAGGCAGCTCTGGGTGAGCTGATCACCCTGATGAGAAGGGACTGAGCCAGAGCCACCTGTAAGGACAGAGCCAACAGAACTTGCTGACTAGTTCTGCGTGGGCGATGGAGGAGCTGGATGCGTCCTAGATTCAGGCATGGTATTGTACAGATGGTGGCTCCACCGGGGCTTGAGCAGACGGAGTGGAGAGCAAGCTGGTGGGTGTCAGGGGACAGTGAGATGGCATTGGAGCTGGAATGCCTTTGGGGAGGATATCCACAAAACAGAAATTGGTGCTACTAAAATCAACTTATTCTACTTCACCATTTTGCTAAGCACAAGCCCTGAAGTTACTGGGTCCAGAGGCTATTTTTTCTTCATTTGAAAGAATCACGACAACAGCTACATCCTTACAAATTGAGTTTGTCTTCTAAGGTGTTTGCTAGAGCTTTACAAGAGGCTTAATCAGTTTCACATGAATTAATGATGGCTATCAAATGGGGGGAAAAGAATGAATTCCAAATAAATACTTATTGCATAATTGAAGTTGCAAGAATGCACTATGAATAAAATATATTTGTATTTACAATGCATAAATATAATGGCGACTCTGTGGGGCGACACACGGCTTTTTGATAAGAACCCTGAACAGTGTTAAATTAGTAATAGGCTGAATACATTTCTTAATTATGTCACTGGCGTCCTCAGGAACACCATTTGCAATAAATTGAGTCGCATTTGTATGCATGCAGTTCAAGGAGAAAGTGCTGTATTTTGAAAATCCTAATGTACTCATGGGTGCTGAGGCTAATGTCATCGACTGCTGAAAATTAGTCCTTGGCTTTGGAGCTTGCGATTGTATTAAGACTTATCATGTACTCTTTTCATCAAGGTAATAATTACTGTAGATTTACATATCCTGCCACAAGCAGAAACAAGGATCCTTCAGGGCTTTTGGAAATGGGAATCAGTTATAAGAGAGAAGTGAGCAGGAGATATATATATCCCTGTTTATATATATATACACACAGACACATACATACATATCCCTATGTTGTTCTGCTTTTGAAAGTAGCTTTTGCTTATCAGAAGAGATTGTTAAACAAGCACAGGTGAAAAGCACAAAAAATGAAAGCTGTTCATGGGATGGGTTAAATAACGAACCCCAGATAGACTCAAGTTCTGACGCTCAAAGCCGTTGAACTTGGCCTTTTTGGGAGTCTTTGCAGGTGTCATTGAGTCCAGGATCTCGAAGAGCAGCGAAGACATCAATGCCAAGTCCCTGGGAGGAGAAAGATTTGAGACACAGATGAAGAGCGGTGGTTAGACCCCCTGACTCCTGGGGACGCTGTCTGCAGAGCGCAGATCGAGACGTGCAGAAGAAGGTGATGTGGAACAGGCAGAGACTGGAGTGATGGGCTGACAAACCAGGGCCAACTCAGGGCCACAGAACCCCCGAAGGCAGGAGAAAGGTACAGCATATTTGCCCTGAGCTTCCAAAAGGAACCAGAGAAAACAGCCCTTGTCATTAGGAGACAGAGATGTCGTTCATGAGGCAGAACTGTCAGGAGTTCTGTGTTATGAATAAAGGAAGAAGGCACAGAGAAATTAAGTTTTTTCAAAATATAATAATAGACTCCCTTTAATTATTGACCCTCAATATAAAAATTAATTCTGTGTAGTGATTGACTTTATGTAATAATTGACTCTTGTGTAATAATTGATTCTGTGCATTAGCTATTTCTATAATAATTGACTGCAATCAGTGACTGTGGTATAATAATCCTCTCACTGTGTGTGACAACTGGGTTTCTGTACAGCCATGAGCTTCCTCCATTTCCATGGATGCCCTCACCATAGGCACACGCCTGCAGACACTCGGACTGCAGAGCTCAGAGAGCTGAGCCACGTCCCACTGTGGATAGAAAACCCACTCAAGTGAGCTTGAGATGGTGTGAGAAATGGAGGAGGAAGTCACTGGCTACCTGCTGGGGATCAGAGGCCAACTGTCCTCCGGCCTGACCACATCTCTGGGTTCATCTGAGGTCCTCAGAGAGCTGTGTCTCCTTCCATCTCTGCATTCTTGACTTCTCCAGATGGTGAGAGGGCAACTTGTAGCCACTTGGGCCACCATGCACTGGGAGTGCCTGGTCTTGGACAAACAGGGTGACCCTTGACTGCCAGCACAGGTGTCAGTGTCCCCAAGAACTCTGGTCAGCCCATACCTGTCAGCAGAAGTGGGCTCCTTGGTTGCCAGGCAGCTCACGGTTACAAGGACTGGGGAGTAGCTCACAGAATGGGCAGGGAGCAGAACAAACAAATAGTAGGTATCACCTGAGTTATAGCTCCTGGCAAGGTCCTGGATCCTTTAGTTATGCCCCACGCACTACCTTGAGAATAAGAGACCAGCATCTTCCTCCATGTCTGGCTAATTTTCAAACAAGCATAAGTGCTCTCATGAAGAATAGAATGCGAAGTCACGTGAGACATCAGCCCTCTAGGGAGGCTTTATCATCTGGAGCTTTCTTCATCGATGACCATTTACTAAATAGCTATCATCGGGGTAGTGCTCTGTAATATATTTTTCTTTAAAAAAAACCCTCTGATGAAATACCTATGAAAGGTGGCAATACATAAAACATTAATGATGTGTTTGGGCTTTTCACTGGATGAATTTTTTTCGTGAAAAATTTATAAGACAGCTGCAGGTTAGGAATTATTGTCAAAAGCTCAGTTTCCCAGATTGTGTTTTGGAAAGACTCTCTGGCTGTCTTCTTTATGTCCTCCTTCTGTCCGGTTAACCCTCACTTAGCCCTTCAGTTCACAGCACAAGCTGCAGGCCACTCACGTACAGCATCTCTGCAAAAACAGGCATCACCCCCGCCGATGTGACGGTGCCTAGCACAGCCCCTGCCTGAGGCTAGTCACTCTGTTTACGCTCCAAGATTCTTCGTGCGGGAGAACAGGACAGAACCTGGTTTTATCCCTGGTCCTTAGCACAGTACCTGGGACATAATAGGAGCTCACTTCAATGTGAGATGGATTTATGAGCCCATAAGTGTGCAAACTCCAGGATCTATTTTTTTCTCACAACATAGACCATTAGACGATAAAGTGCTCAAATTCTGGTGACATCAAGGAAACAGAGGCCCAAAGGCTGTGCTGGGTGACAACAGCTTCACAGTTCATAGCTCATCTTTGTTTTAAACAGGCATGCAGAAGCAAGAATCTCGGATCATCAGAGAAGGGAGGGGTTCAAGGAGGGAGCCGGTGAAGGACAGCTGGTATAGGCGTGATGGATGGAGAACACCAGTGTCACGGTCTAATCTATAAGAACAGGAGCAGTGATGCTACAGGCAGAGACAGCGGCCTCTGGCATTTCTGGTGGAGCCCAGCAGAATAGGTCAGTACGTCATGGAAGGAAAGGTCACCCCCAAATCAGCACCATTGGTGGTGGGTAGTTCCATACCCTCCTCCCACAGCACGGTGACCTTCTACCAGATTTGTTCCTTCTGCGGCAAGCCCAGTGCATAGATTCGGTAGGGGCCTGCCTTCCCACCTGCCCCGGACACGCTGATTCTGAGAAGCACACGTGACCTGCTCCGAGCCTCCTGGAGTCTTCCCTGGCAACGCTAAGAAGGTGTTCGCTCTCAGTGGGCGACCGTGGCTTTGGGGAAGCGGGCAGCCATCGCAGCTGCTCCTCGGCTGGACACACCTGGAAAATGCAGGCGTGGGTTTTCCTGATTGCCTTCTCCGAGCCTCTGCCGGTCAACTCAGGGACTTCTTAGTTGAACTCATCAATGCCTTTGTTCTTTCTGCTTTGCTCGAGTTGAGTTTCTACCACTTGAACTGTTAAAACACATGCGGTTTATTTCATGTTAATGTGGATTGAAAGCATTTCTTGGCCTGGAAAGGAACATTTTACAATTGCTTAGGCCAACAGAACAGCTTTGTGAGCCTACCCAAGTCTGATCTAAAACAGACTATTACATATTTCTCCCACATTTAGATTTTCATCAGATTCTGCTATAGTTGTTGAGTGACCCATAAAATAGTAAACCAGACAATGCCTTCAAAATGCATGGTGAAAGCATGATTTTTTTAAAAAGCTTAGGAAGAAAGTGGGACATTTTTCATGTGTCTGGCAGCTCCATTATGATGCATTTGGACATTTTTGATAAAATTATGAGGCATAAAAAGTTTGAAGCATTGAAGATTAATTTTCCTCCATAAATATATAGATCATAGTCAAATTCTATATGACTAGTTTTGCCCAGAGCAAAAAATATTTTCGGTGTAATTTCATAGCAATAAGGAAGCAGATGATGGGACAGCGGCATTGAAAAAGACTTTGGTGGATTGCAAGTGTCAGGTGAACATTTGCAACCTGATGAATCGAGCAGAAAGTGCTGTTAAAATGTAGAGCTTTGTTGTTTTAAAGTTAAAAAAAAAAGTTCAGAGCCAGTACAGAAGTAAAATTAAAGTAAAAGAAAATAAATAACCCATATCTCTTGTGTTCTGTTTAAATACTAAAGTGTCAGCTGCAATTTCGAAATGACACAAAGAGGTTTGCTAGGCTGAAAAAGTGCTTCCTGGGCTGGGTTTCCAATGCTGTCTGAATTGTAATTTCCTCTGTGCTTCGCGGCACCTCGAGTCCTGCGGTCTCTCTCAGGTGCAGAGCAAGCACATCCCACCTGGAAGCGTTTCCTTTATTCTTCTAACTCCTTCCAGACTCGGTGGTCTCTCCTGGATCCCCCTCTTAGGTGCCCAGTAGAGTGGTCACTCATTCTAGTTGGAACTGGGATCCCCGCGTGAAGTCCCGGTGTGCACTGCTGGGTTGACTCTCTCATTCTGCATGGACCTCCGGAGCCGTCTCGCCCGCCTTCCCAGCTCAAACACTCACTCTCTTGAGACCTCAAGACATGAACACAGGGGTGGCTGCTGGTGTGCCTTGTGTGTCCGTTGGGATCGACTCGGGGTTTCATGGACAAGACACCCCAGGTCTCCCATGGGCAGTTCTCTGGCCCCCTCGTCAGGGAGCTCATGGGGTGGGGGTGGGGAGGTCAAGGTGAAGGCAGACCCGAACTAGCTCTTCTTGGAAGGTAGACCCAGGATGGGATTTCAAGAGCGGAACTTTGATAGACAAGCATGAAAGGGGAACTGACATGATACAAATGAAGTACAGAGACAGACTCAAGAAACCAACTTACACGAGGCTTGACGGCAGATAAACAGGGTGGAGGCAGGACAAGGAGCCCAGAGAAGGGCTGAGGTGGGACTGGAGCAAGTAGGTGTGAGAAGCAAGTGAGGGGGTCCAGGAGACCGCTACAAAATGGTCTGTGGCCTTTATTTACAGGGAATCTTCTTTTTTCACATTGGCTCTCGCTTTCTTTCTTGAAGGAGTTTTCCGCCTTCTAAGTTTGTAGGGGGCGGGCAGAGCCTACCTCACAAAAACACAGCGGCCTCAGGATACTCATTCTTCAAAGCTCTCTGGGCAGAAGAGGCTGCCCAGGTCGGCACAATACTTAAGCCAGAACATCGTTTATAGCGGGGTTGGGCCGGGCAGGGGCGCTCTCGTCCACTGTGCATGTTCAGCCGCCTCTCTGGTCCCAGCCATCTGGAGGCAAACTCATCCCGCCGAGGACTGAGAGCCACTGTCTGGAGGGTGGCCCAAGAGCTAGACTCAGTGAGCCAGCACCTGCTCTCCAGGAACAGTCAGGCCATCCAGGAAGAGACAGGGAGAAGGGAAGGTCCCCACACGTGGGGACAGCAGACCCAGCTGTCCACGTCCAGCTACAGCTCTCGGGGCGTTAGAGGGGAGCCAGACATCAGGAGGAGCGGAGCTGGTGCCAAGTGAGCGTCATGATGTCACCCAGTGACTTCTGGGACTGGTTTTGGCGGCAACACACGCCACCCAGCTCCTTAAGGTGGCTGATCTTTTAAGCCAAGCCCACCATCTTTCTGGCAACTTTGCAATCCAGCCAAGTAGTCTTTAAATAAGTCCCTTTTGTGCTTAACTGAGTTATATCCCATTTCTGTCGCTTAAAGCAACGACCACACCTGTTTAAGCTAGTCCTACCTTTTCTGGAGAACAGGAGACCCAAGGATATTGAGAGAGCTTGATTACAAGGCCATGTCAGAAGGAGATTCTACTGAGTGGATTCAGACGTAAGGTCACGCAGATTTAGAATGAAACAAATAATGCCCCCAGCAATTTTCTCCCATGCCCCCTTCAGAAAACACAAGAAAATGGTGCCCTGGCATCCTTACAGAGAGCTTGCGTGTCTCTCTTGGAGCTGACTCCCTGGTTTTCATCCTGGCGTGTGTTGGCCAGGCAGTCTGGACACACCAGTCTTCTCGTCTGCAAGATGCCACAGGCTCTGGTAGTCGCGATAATGTGTAGGGAGTGGTGTGATGGCGCCAGTGTTGTTGCCACCTCGGCATCTATTTCTCCTTTGTTTTTGTTAGATGGCTTTTCCCTCCTCCCCCTCAGGGAAGTCCCCCTCTGTATGTGGTTTCGGTGGGATGAGCCAACATCTGGACTTCAAGAGTAGGAAATGAGCCCAACTTGCTAATCGGCATCTTCCACCCCCTAGATCACAGTATTGGCCTTGGGCGTGCTCTCCGGGCTCAGGTTTACAGGCGCTTACTGAAGCCAGCAGGAAGAGAGGAGGCGTATTCCCAGGGCAGTTACTGGACTTTCATGCAAACCCGGAGGTGCTGCACCCATCTTGCCACTGGGAGGTGAGTCAACCTGGGTTGGGTAGTTCAAGAGGAGCATGCATCAGAGAGAAGAGAGTGCGATGTGATGACAGCGATGCATCCAAGAGAAATGATGACAGGCATTTTAGGCTCTGGGTCCAGTTTAACCTTAAGAAGCTTCCAGCTTGACGTTGTCAATACATCCCTTCCTTGCTTAGGCCAGTGTGAGCTGAGCTTCTGTCTCCTGCAGCAGAGGCTGATTTCCATTATCCTGAGCACACTATGAGTGCAATCACCGTGGGTACCAGCGATAGAACCATGACAAATGTTTGAAGAGTTAATCGTGACGATTGTTCTTTATTTTTTGTGCTCAGCCTCTAGTGCAGAAGACATTAATAGGCGCATATTGTGTTGGAATTCAATTGTACACAGCATCGTCTCAGGATATAAGATGGATTTCCATTTGCCATGGCTGCAGATTTGCAGCAGTTAAAATCTTGGAGGAAGCAAGCCTCCTGCACGTTCACAGAGACCCTTGAGCTTCCCAAACACTTGATAGCTCTCCAGCTCTGCAGGGATTAAGCTTTGCATGTGTGGGAAGGTGGTGATGCTTTTAGGAATGGAATGAAATGCAGCAAAGGGTGCCGACCTGGTGGTGAGCCCCAGGGCTCCGTCACAACGCCCTACCTCAGCCTCGGGCCACCAGGAACTCACACATTATGTGTGGCACAGAAAGCCCATACTTGAAAGTCACTGCCACGGGTCTTCAGATCAATATTGTCCCCCTGTAGCATTTCCTCCTATATAACATTAAAAAGACTAATCCCTTGGAGAGTTGTAAAGATGCCTTAGTGCAGAGCACATATTATGAATGTTTCATCGTTATTCCTCAGGATTCATTTAACATTTTATTCTACAGTCCCTTTAGATTCTTGATTGATTACTGGGCAAATTAGATAAGAAAACTCTTTCTGTAAGAGAATCCCACGCAGTGTGCTTGCAGTGGCGGCAGTAACGACGGAAGCTAGTATTTATCTAGCACTTCTTGGGTCTGCAGCCATGGTAAGCTGTTGGCAGGCGGCTCTCCCCCGTGGGATATGGCGCTGTTATCTCCATTTTACAGATGAGGGACTGAGGTTCAGAGAGTCCCTAAGTCGAGATCTGAGCCGCAGCCAGGGTCTGTTTCACTTCAAAGGCTGTCTTCTCACACTCCACCTTCACATCCACTTAATCCCCGTAACATCATGGCGAGGTGGGTGGTGTGTTTATCACCGTGTTGCACTGAGAGGCAAAGACATTTCCTGACATGCAGCTAGTAAGAAAAGAGATAATTTAGATCACAGATGGCGAGGTCCAGTGTCAAAGGAGAGCCAGAACTGGATGGCGGTTAGGGCAGTGGAAGCCATCTTCACTCAGGACTACGGCAATAGGGGAGAGGAGGTCTCAATGCAGGGGCAGCCTGAACTTCACCTCACGTGCAGGCTGTGGGAATAGAGAGCCGTGGGGAAGGGGGTGTGGCGCCACACATGGAAAGTTGCTAAGAGGAGACCAAGGGTGAGGGGTATCTTGGTGAAACCCACTTACAAGGATTCTTGCTGAAGGCAGGCTGGGATAATCAGGTATCACTTGGAGGATGGTGGTGGGGGATGCGGATCCAGATCAGAAACTGAGGGTGACCAGGTATCAAATATGGGGTTGCTCTGGTTACACTGAGTTAGCCCAATTTTGCTAAAACTGGCTTTGATAAGGAAGGACACACATGGGTCTAAGAGAAGATGCAGGAAAGAAACTTGTGTCTCATCCCTCCTTGAGAGCATCATGCTCCTTGTGATGTGACCATGAAAAGGAACTTTCAGGATCAAGTCAGATGGGGCTGCATTGTTACTCCGTACCTTCTCGTTGGGGTTCACACACATAAACCCCACTGAGGGTTCTGAGACACCCTGCAGGGAAGAATCCAGTTGCAGTTTATTTTATGGGCCACTGCAAAACAATGTCGTTCTGGAGTAACCTTTGGGTTGACTGTTGGCTGGACTTGTCTTTTTCCTGTAACAGCCCTTAACCTGGGCGTGATGAGCGAGCAATCTGGACTTAGGTGCCCCATTCAGCCAATGATACAGCGTTGGGTGGTTGGGGTGGGGAGGAGTTGTCTTCATAGAGACGGAGAAGACACAGGTGGAACAGGGGCTGGTGCTTTACCTTGAAAAGCAAGTGATCGTTACTAGATGGGCATCACTTTGCTTCTCTCCTGAGGGAATTGTGGTTATCCTCGGGCTGACTTCATCGCATACTACATACACGCGTTGCAGCCTCAGGTTCCGAGCTGGGCTGTCAGGAATTCCATGAACTTGCACCGTGCTGGGGCACTGGCTGGTGAGGCCAGGCCAGCGACTTGCAGCAGGAGCCCAGGAGAGTAAGTGACGGGAGACAGTTGTGGCTGTCACCAGAGATAGAGCAGGAGCAGCCGGTGCCGGAAGGGTCCATCTAAGCATCCTCCGGTGCCCTGGACAGGAAGATGTCCAGCCCCAAATGGCATGGTGCCCACGATGAGAACCCCAGAAACAATGTGGAGACAGCACAAAACCCCACAGTCTCAGGCCCTTGTCCCTTTGTCCCATTCAGGTGAGAGCTGATGCTCTGTCCAGCACCGGTGAGGTGGCCCTTTGCTTCGTGCTTTCCCAGGGGTAGCTAAGGAAGCTTCCACGCTGCTGCCGTCACGTGGCTTGGCTATTTAGACAGCACCCTCCCCAGCCCCCTGGACAGGCGAGAGGGAGAGCAGAAAATGGCACAGATGTTTTGGGGTCCAAGTCCAGAAGGACCGTCCACCCTGTATACCCACATTCTCATGGCCAGAAATAAGGAACAGGGCAACTTCAAAGGGAGCCAGGAAATTCACCCTCCTGCATTCCCACAAGGAAAATGAAATGTTTTGATGAACACATTGCATTGTCTCTGACACACATGAAAACTTCATTTTGAAAAAATGCTGAACAATAAGTCATGACAGCCGACATGTTTATGCCGCAGCTAAACAGCAACAAACATGATTTTAATTTGAGACTTGCCTTGTGGCTGGAAAAATCATTCTCAGATCCATGCGTCAGGATGGAGGCCATGGAATTAATATTTATTAAATGTCCACTATCATATGCAGTGTTCTAAACCAATGATTTTTTAGAGATTTATTTTTATTTATTTATGCACACAAGAACTGGGGTGCAGGCCAGAGGTGCAGGGGGTGATAGGAGTCACCAGAGACAGAGTGGGGAGCAGAACAGGCAGATCCACTGAAATATGCCACTGAGGAGAGCAGCAGAGAGACGGGAGAGGTCTGCTGCGCCATGTGGGTCAGCTCCCTGGCCGGGGATCCAACTCACGTTGCAGTGGCTGCCAATAGCTTCATAGTAATGAAATTAACCCCTTGCACCACAGGGAGACCCATCTAAAGCAATGTTATAATCAAAAATTAAGTTAAATTTAAAAATTGAAAAGCACTGTGGTCAGTGACTTGGAGAGGAGGAGGGTCTTGGACCTGGAGGTGACATCACCAAGAATCAGAGATTTTAAGGCACAAATATGAGAACACACAGCAAAACCTGTGTTCCTTCTTTTTCATCAGCATCTTTGAAATCGTTGGTCACATGTCCCAACCACAATAACCTTACATGTGAAAGCATTTGAGATACTCTGAATCTTGTATTTTCCTCTTGAGAAGTTACAACGCTGGTGGGACTAGCTAAGCCTGTAAGAAGCCTTGTTTTATTTTTTTTTAAATATTTATTATTTATGCATACAAGAGCTGGGGTACAGGCCAGAGTCCGGGTGGTGAGAGGAGTCACCAGAGACAGAGCTGGGAACAGAACAGGCAAATCTACTGAAACACACTGCTGAGGGGAGCAGCAGGCAAGGCAGGAGAGGTCTGCCTCACCACATGGGTCCCCTCCCTGGCCTGCGGCAGGGATTGAACTCGTGTACTGCAGTGACTGTGGTTTGCTTCATAGTGCGTTGCTTAATTCACTACACCACCAGGGGGGCCCAAGAAGCCTTGTTTAAAAAAAAATGAGTAGATAAGCGAATTCTGTATTTTCATCACATAGACTAATGCCACACAATTAGCTAAAACAAATCTTTGGAAATGTTGCCTTCTCCCGACATTTCTCTTTTCCATTTGGAATTTTGTTTCGCGCCCTCAGCCAGGTGGGCAACACGAACTGTTCTATACGAGGTGCTGTTCGAGAGAGCAGCAAGAGCCCCAGGCTTTTCCAAGTGGGGAATTTGGAGACCGGGATTGGTTCTTGGATGTGGTCGGGACACTTCAACACTTTGGGTCTCGGTTCCATCATAATAACGGGGTTCTGAATTAATTCAGGGGGACATAGAGACCTTCTCTTCCATGTCAAATCCACCATGTCAGCCGGGGCGCCTGGAGCAGCTCGTGAAAGTGTTGTGGAGCCAGGACCCGCAGAAGTAGTGGGTGCTCGGGGAGAGTCCGGGTGACGGAGAGGGTGGGGGAGGCAGCATTCTCCTGCTGGGGGTTTGCTCTGAACCATGGGAGCCTAAGGTCCTTTCAGCTCTGCCTTCTCTCGTTCCACGTGATGTGAGCAATAAGATGAATTACTCTTATCCCTACGAACTAATGAAGTGTGGCGGGGAGGGGGGGCCGGGCCCATGCCTGATTTACTCCGTCTTTCGGCGTGTCTAAAATGCACCCCAGTGCAAGGCCAGGGGCTCTCCTGAAGCAGACCAGGGACACCGCTAACAGGAGCTCAAGGCGTTCTGGGAGAAGTGCTCTTTGCACTGGGTTTTGAAGCGTGTAGTCTCCTGCTGGGCAGAGGCTGGGAAGAGGTTGTCCAGGCCCCTTTAGGAGCTGACAGAACGAAGGTCTGCTGATGGAGTGTCCAGACAGGAGAGAGCTCATGTGAGTTCTGGGCGTGAAGCAGGAACAACGGAGATGGAGAGAGAGGCAGGAGCCAGGGAGAGGGAACCGCTCACTCTGTGTCCCCCATGCCAAACCAGAAGTTCCACAGCAAAGAGGCCCCGTGGTGACCAGGAGGGCAGCCCCCATGGGGCATGTGTGGGAGAACTGCCCTTGCCAATGGCCTCTTCACGCTCCCGCTGACCGGGTGGCAGGGGCGGCTGTCCTTTGCCCCCCACACACCCCAGGGCTCTCTTCCCGGGACTGGGTCTAATGAAATGTTTCCTGTTTTAATTTCAACTCTGCTGGGAGGAGCCCTTTCATCTCAGCTGCTCCTCTGCCATCAAAGCCCACTCGACGTGGAGTAGCTGCCCGCCCCTTACCGGTCCTGCCCTCCCCAGAATTCTGCCTGGAGGTTTTAATTCGGAGTCTCAGAAGACGAGCGGCCTGCTTCTGATTGATCAGTCAGGCACAATCCCTTTGCAATTGTCTGCAGAGACTCACACTGCAGACATGAAAGACGAACACGAGATGCCAGCTTGGTGTAAGATGGAAGCGTGTGCTGGGCCCTTCTGTTCTTCCTCCAACTCCAGAAAAAAACACAATACAATAAAACACAAGCTTTCTCTCTGCTCGATCGGTGTGTTGTTTTCTTGTCCATCCATCTTGTTCCAGCTCCCAAGTGAGTTTTTACTTAGCTCAGAAGCAATAAAAACCATCGAACTCGTGAGTTTCCTCTGATCATGCTCTGGGTATCCCAGGCACCTAAGTACGTCAGCTCATTTCATCTTAACCACTGCCTTAGGGAGTGGGGACCACTTTACAGGTGGGGAAACTGAGTTAGAGTGCTGAGTCATCAGCCCAGGTCACACAGCCACTCAGTGATGGAGCTGGGCTTTTCCAACAATAAATCCAGCTCCAGAGTTCATGCACTTTGCCAGCACATGCAGCCGTTTCCCCAACACCCATCCTTGGGGGGACACAAGGTATGTTGATTTTTTTCACTTTTGGTAGCATCGGTTTACAAGACTGTATGATTTAGGGGTCGAGGATCTCTATCTCAGGACACAGGGCGAGAGGATTCATCTCATGATGGACGTGCTTTCAGTAGGACGAGCTGAGTGCTGGGGGGAGCACTGCCAGGCAGGAAGGGGGAGCACTGCCAGGCAGGAAGGGGGAGCACTGCCAGGCAGGAAGGGGGAGCACTGCCAGGCAGGAAGGGGAG